>LFIW01000875.1:0-186160 GCA_001625285.1 Colletotrichum incanum
GAAGTTGTTAGCAAAGTGCCGGCGGTGAAATTGGCCAGGGCCCGAGGCAGGAAGAAAGTGAAAAGGACGCTAGCAGAAATGACCTATTTCTATTGGCCAGATTGGAACTATAGTGGGGCAAGTGGTCTTGGCATTCTAGGCCAAAGCTTTTGACGGGCTCCTCCGTACTGCAGGCCAAATTCAGATTCCCTCAACACATCACACAAACTGTGCAGATCCAAGAGATTACGGTGAGAAAAATCTTCCTGAACATAATAGAATCAAACATTTAAAAGAAATCTTTTTCAACACAACAATGGTGGATGGATGATTCCCCCCCCCCCGACCCCGAACACTAGCCTTTTGCATGCTCCCCTTACGAGAACAGTCTGAGCTTTACAGAAGGCGGCTGCAAAATCGAAATCATGAACCGAAGCTTACTCATCATTGCCAGCACCTCTAGCACAGGCCAGTTCATATCCGTCAAGTATATCGTCCCCCATGTTTGACAACGATCTGAACACTGTCAACGGAAACCTTTCGGAAGTCGGCTTGAACAGCAGTTCAGTGGCCTGATCCTCTCAATATATCGTTCGGTATATTACTGCGCGGCACATGGTAATGCTAAACAGACTTCCGTTCAGGGTTCGTAATATCAGTTAGTTATACAATAGCAAAGCGTGGTGCTTGGTGTCACGAGCCAAAAGGTCATCTAAGGGATAGACTGGAATGGACTAGTGATCTAAGGGATAGATTAGCACACCAGTGGCCACCTATAAGAAGGCCATCTCCCCAGCAGTCAACTAGGAGAAGGCCAGAGATAAATGCAGTCATCAGTTTACACCTATCTTGCCGTTGACCTTCTCACTTCGTACCGAGCCCCCTGACACTTGGCTATGTTCATTGCTTTTGTTACCCGACGATATAGAATAAAACAAACGCATTGCAACGGTAGGTGTATTGAGTGTAAGATTCACCTTTAATTGAGAATGAGTTCGAGGTCAACTCAGAAGGAAAGACCATACGCCCCTGATGATTTGCATTTCAAGCTATGATCTGCACCAGTGAACCACCACTTGTACTATGACCGTAGTTTGGGCGCCAAAGAGCCTGTTTGTTAAATGTAGCCGAGCATTGTAGTTGTTTAGGGAAAACTTGAGACTGTTCAGCCTTAGTCGAGATGCATATCTCTTAGACACTCCCTGCTCAGGTTACGCTCCAAGCCATCCTATAATGCCTTACCAGTTTTCAAATGGCCCGAAAGCTGATTGCCCAAATCATCAAGGGCACGTAATTGAGATGCCATAGCCTCAAGTACACTTTCTATACAGAGCTGGCTTTCAATTCTGCGTAAGAAAAATGAGCCGCATTGCGTTAGTCACTCTGGAATCACCTACATGACAGCAAAAAGCCCAGCCATGGTTTGAAACACAAACACAATGCGGCAGTTCAGCATCTGACAGTAACTGTTTCCACATGTAAGTATTTAGCCGTCAATCTTAGCTAAGCATAGGATAAAAGAGTGCCTAAAAGCCTCGTTATTCATGCTCTACCTATTATCGGGCTAGAAAAACTGCCCTGTTTAGGTTTAGGTGACGAAGGCTTTTAGAGCCTATAATAGTAAGATTTTTTGCTGATGGTGAGTCACTCTCTAGGATTTTCGATGTCATAAGAATTAAACCAGCCGATTTGATCTTCCATGTTTATTTTCAAGTTAAGTTTGAATTGAAACCCTTGGAAGAGACTGCCGACAAAAATAATATTAACTTACCAGTCTGCTCTAGACAATAGCAACAAGAGTATTTGAATACACTTCCATGATTTCTCCGGAAACCTATTAGCAGCAACCGGTCCAACCTTGAAACATAACAGCGATAATTAATACTATCTGCAGGAACCAACCGGATTTTGACGGGGATTGAATTTTCGCTGTGGGCTTCGTCTCTTTCTCCCATCACGTATTTGTAGATGCTCCGATATTCGACTCCTTTACTGCTAACTTTGTTGTTCTTCAATCCAATTTTAGGATGACTGAGTCTAGTTGTGGACTGGTTATTACTTTTGCAAATCAAGACTTGAGTCAACGGATCCCGATACCTTAGCAGAGAGGCATGCACAGTCGACATCCGCTTTTAATTGAGCTAGCAAAATTTGCCCTAGATCGTTTATCGACTATCCCAGGGTCCAATATTGAAGCGTTTCCGTTAGGGCAGTTAGGCATATCTGTCAGGGGCTGCGGTACGAAGTGAGAAGGTCAACGGCAAGATAGGTGTAAACTGATGACTGCATTCATCTCTGGCCTTCTTCTAGTTAACTGCTGGGGAGCTGGCCTTCTTATAGGTGGGCACTGGTGTGCTAGATCTATCCATTAGATCACTAGTCCATTCCAGTCTATCCCTTAGATGACCTTTTGGCTCGTGACAATATCCTCGCAAACTGGAGCATAGTTATCTTTTTCTGGTTGATGTTGGACGATTGAGCTTCTCATGGGAAATCCCGCACGGGTGCGGCTGTTTGCAATTATACAGGGAAGTAAATAGTTTACTCGCTAAGTTTATAGAGGTATTTTTGCTGATGTTAAAATGCAAGATAGGAAAAGAATAGCGTTCAAGTATGCTTATAACCTTCAAGCAGCTAGCCGCATCTTAATGTTCTGCTCTACATTCACTATTATGCATAGCCCTGTTTAGTGGCCGGCAGTTATGGAGAAGAAAAAGGAGCAGGTCAAGTTGCAGAACGGATTGTAATTAGAAGAAACAGCAAAAGGACAATGAATGACTCTGGAACAGAGAAGCATGCAATCACAATCACGTTCACGAATGTCACCAACAAATTATATTAATATGAGGCACTCGCACTAGAATGACGTCCCAACACGAAACTTGCATTTACGATGGTGGGATAGGTTGTTGGGAATGCTCAGAGCTTATGGTCCTAGAAACGGGAACAGGAGCGGTCACTTGGGTGAAGCGTAAAGTAATTAATTAGATAGTAGGGCCATCAGCGCTGATGGGGTGGGTTGTCTAGTGCGGAGAATCTCGTGTGTGTTAGGCCAGTGCAGCCACATGCAGCCAATCATAAATTCTGGGCAGGGCCTAAGCATCACGGTCTTGAACTCGTGTCTGTGACATCGTACAGTGTGTTGACTGGGAAGAAACAGATCGCCGCGCTGGCTATTTTCTCCCTCATTGCCGTTCACAATTCAGCAATACTCGATTCATGGTCCCATATCAACTTATCTGCAGGGATCGGTCTATTCGACAGCTCCGGTCCCGAGGTTGAACACAGGATACCCGAAGAACCACCATATTTTGCCAACAGGGCTGTGTCCCCACCTTTAGCAACCCGCCAGAGCACCTCCAATATTTCCCGGCTCCGGCCCGGCTCTGATCCAGCCCTGCCAATCCTGAATTTCACCATCGCGCCACCGATATATCGCTGCAGTTGACTTGCTGCTGTAATTGATTTGCTGCTGCATTCAATTAACCACCGCAAGTGACTGTCTTATTAGCTGGCCGGCTGGTTAGAAGTGAGACACGAGTCTGATAGTCAGTTGACACAAGCCTGTTGGCAAAACTTGAATGTCGAA
The DNA here is from genome assembly GCA_001625285.1 of Colletotrichum incanum. NCBI lineage: Eukaryota > Fungi > Ascomycota > Sordariomycetes > Glomerellales > Glomerellaceae > Colletotrichum > Colletotrichum incanum. The sequence continues at coordinate 3,569 of LFIW01000875.1, forward strand.
ACTCAGTGCCAGTAGGAGACCAACAACACATGACTCCATTCGGCACGACCTTCCGGTCGTAACATATGGTGTCAACTTTCCAACTTTGGCGCAAAAGTTCAGGATCTTGCAGCGATTTTCGTATCGTTAACGATTTTACTGACGAACTGAGTAAGACACCGTGGCTATCGCCCTTCGCTGTTCGCGCCTCGCGCTCACGGTCCAAGAATAATTTGTTAGTGGCTCGCGGCCTCGCAATTCGCGAGCACCATTGCACGGAGATGCAGTGCCCCGCCACATTATGGTTCTACTGGGCATGCACCTTTGATAGCGGTGAAAAGAGTTCATCGTATCACATGCTCACAGCGAACTAGCATAGCACGCCTGATTTGAAGTGATTGAGACAGCTGCATTCCGAAGACGATTAATTCATTAGAAGAGAGAGTGGCAGGTTTCAGTACGGGCCATTTCGCCAGGGTATAAACGCTGAAGAAAAGGAACAGCTCAGTTACCGAGTTGGGTTTTTATTCTTTTTTTTCTAAAAAAAATTTTAAAAACCCCGATTTCTCGACAGTGTATATCATCTGCATTTACTGGCTGGCAATGAAGATCTGGTGTGTGTGTTCGAAGCTGTGGCCTCAAAGAGAAAACACTACGACGACAGTTCGCGCTTCAATACAATTGCCTTCCCGCCGGGGTGATCGTATCATCGAGTAGTGAAACTTGATGACAAACAATTGGCGCAAACTGTTTGCGCCAAGATCCCTGATGTGGCATGTAGGATGACTTATGTACTTTCTAAGTAATCATGTAGCGTTCATTGACAAAGGGTTATGCCAATGCGCCCCTCCAATATAGCATGAAGCCATCAGCATTGGTACAGTTGCTCGAAATCGTTGGATCTGCAACCCTACGTCAGCGCTCAGCCCTTGCCCATTTGATCATTGAAGGAGTTCTGCTAGGTCATCGTCTCCAAAGCGCAGACTTTGCTTCTTTCGTGTAACTGCGCTGTCCAACTTTACAAAACGACGAGGCGAGTCGGAATAATACATCATTAGATATTACCGTTACCCCGTCTCTTATGTCCATCGCCAAGTCGTGTGAGAAAGCAGCGCGACTTTGATCCACTGTAGCCGCCGTAATCCAACCCTGCGTTGCACACATGTCCACTTTAGATAGTGCAAAATGCATGATTCGACACCGCCTTTCCTGCTTGCTTCATAAGCAAAGAGGGGCTTCGCAAAGGGCTGGACAGAAGTTGAGATAGTTTCTTACTTAAAGGATAACGCTCATCTTCGTCAGGCGTAACCTGTTCCAACGTAGAAACCAATTCTCCAAGGGCATCTACATCATGACGGCAACTACGGTTAACAAGACCGAAAGCCGCACTAGCGGCAAGCCCCTGATCCTCATTACGGCCTTCCCTGGTGAAGGGCATACGAATCCTCTCCTGGATATTGCAGCATACCTTGTGAAAAAGGGTCACGAAGTTGTGTTCATATCACCACCAAATTTCCGCGGCAAAGTCGAGGAAGCAGGGTCTGAATGGATTCATACGGACAATCCTTTAACCGACGCCACTTTCCAGGCTCTAGGTGCCGCAGCTTCTTTGCCTGTCGGGCCGGAGCGTTTTGCTGCTCAAATGAAAGCGGTATTCTTAGACACATTGTCCGTACGAACAGAGAAAACCGCGGAAGTCCTGGCCCTGTTGAAAGCAAGGAACCCTAGCCGCCAAATTATCTTCATCGAAGATATTTTCAACTGGTCATTTTTGCCTTTTAGGCATGGACGACCTTTACCTCAGGGCTTTACAGAAGTGCCCAAGACCATCGGCATTGGCGTTGCCGCTGTCATACTCGAAAGTCGGGACACTGGACCAGTTTCACTCGGCCTGCCCTACGATTCAACCCATTCAGGTCGCCAGCGAAACGAAATTCTTCAAGACCTGGTTGAGAAAGGTCCCATGAAACCCATGATCGATTCTTGGCAAGAGGCAATGAGGAGGACGGGCTGTACAAGCATCCCCGACAGGCATCTCTTCAGATCTTGCTATACAGCTCACGATGCGGTATTGCAACTCTGTACTCCCAGCCTTGAATACCCCATTTCCGATTTGCCGCCCTCGGTGGAGTTCATTGGCGTAATGCCGCGCAAGGAACCTAGTCCTGACTACAGATACCCCACTTGGTGGTCAGAGGTCGAGAGAGGACAGGAGAATAACAAATACCGCCACATCCTTTTCGTGTCTCAGGGCACAGTCAACACGGACTACTCTGAGCTCGTATTGCCATCCATTGAAGCTTTTGCCAACAGGAAAGATGTTCTTGTTGTTGCGGCTCTAGGGGTTCGGGGTGCCCAGCTCTCTCCAGAGTTCACTATTCCTCTGAACGCTCGAGTTATGGATTACCTGCCTTATGACACTATCCTCGAATATGCCGACGTTTTCGTTTCAAACGCCGGGTATGGTGCTTTGACTCACTCTGTTCGGAATGGTGTCCCAATCGTTCTTGCCGGGGAAACTGAGGAAAAGATTGAGGTTACTATGCGTGCCGTATATGCTGGGCTTGGCGTGAGCTTGGCCACTCAAAGACCGACAGCAGAACAAGTCAGAAAGGGCGTTGAGCAAGTTCTGCAGGACACCAAATATAAAAAGGCAGCAATGAAGCTAAAGAGAGAGGGCGACAGTATGGATGCTCTCGCAGCAGTGGAGCAAAAGGTGAAGGAGTTGAGTAAGTAAAATAAGAGATGAGAAATTGGGATGAATTACTTCATCAGTAAGATTTGTCGATTCGTTACGTTAAATCAATCATATAAATATTCCAAGAGACTAAAATACTGCAAGTCGTTTTGTCGCAGAGTAACGTGAGGCTATTGCCAAAGTACTCTGCCACGACTAACCACCTTCCGGGCCAACGTTGCTTCGGAGGACCGGTAACCCTACAAGAAGCCGGCCACCACACATGAAGCTGGCCGATATTAGATAACTTCGTGTTGGATGTCTATCTTAAATAGAACAAGCCACTTTCAACCTAAATGTCTTCCGCTAAGTGACCCCGCTTCGTGATACATCTTAGAAATGACGATATTTGTGTTCCAAATTAGCCTCCGACGGCTTTTGACTGTGCAATAAAGAGAGAAACCTAGTTTTCTTTCTCGTGCAGACAAGTTGCGGACGTTCACACAGCTCCGCTTGTCAAATTGGAATTGTTGCTTCGTAATGCATAGCCTAAGTGGGCTTCGCGCACTAGTGTTTCTTCCGTCGAGCTCTGAATGTTCTCGTCAGAAACTTGTACGTCTTTTCCCTCAATCCGATACCTTCTCAATCGGATATCGCTTGAAAGTAATTGGCCAGGGCCGATGTTGTTACGCCCTCTACCTTATTGCTCATAATTCTGAGTATGGTTAGGCAATGAATGTTATGTTGGGCCACTCAAGCTGCTTTTAAATGTGTCCTTCATCTGCCTTAGCCACGATCCCGAGGGGTTTTTTTTTTTTTTTTGAACCAATATTCACACGACCTTAGCGTCTGCTGAGGCTGGGATAACCGTCGTCTGCAACCATCCGTAGACGATAAGATCTAAAATAACTGTTGTCATCACTTCTTTAACATCCCAGCTGCTCGTACAACTGAGTGTTAGCACACTGTAACTGCCAAAATTTCGAATAGGGTCCAAAGTATGCAAAGAAGCGGGCAAATTTAGTTGCATGATGGCACTGAAACAGAAAACGCTTGCTGCTGACAATCCTTGCCTAATATATGGAGAAGTGAGCTTCCTCGACTCTGCAAGTAGACATTCCTGTTTTGAAGCAGTATATATGCCTCTCGAAACTTTAAGGGGAGATGCCTGAGAAGCCTGCCCTCATTTAAAGGATGAGCTTCTCAAACTTGAAACTCCTATTTTTTTCTCCAGAATCTTGATCAGCAGCTTAGAACTCGCCGCACATACGCCGGTACAATTCTAATGTCCCTCAGAAAACATAGTATCTGTTAGAATAGCAGCATTTGGTATGACCGTACGTACTTAAATACCTAGCGGACATTGAGGTTATTCGGACTTGGCACGAGTCAGGTCGGGATTATGGCATAACATCGGGAGAATAAGGTTTTCTGGACATCGTACGTATAAGTGTCTAGAACATCCTTCTCTCCTGTAATCTTAGACTTAGAAGAGAAGAAAAAAAGAATACAACCCCATTGCAACCGCAAACGACGTACGTACGTACAGAGCCAATTCAACAGTATCCAACTCTAGCACTCCGTTCTTTGGCTTGCAATCTTCGAAATACAAGGTTACACTCTTACCAGGCTATTTTGTTTAACCACATTGCTACAGTTTCCGCGACTAACCCCAGTTTAGAGACTGGCTATGTAGAAGTTCTAAACAATGGAGCTGTAGATATCGTGAGGCTGTAAACTTACTATCAGAATATCAGGATCGAAAACTATGCGTAATCAGGGCAAATAAAGTAACACGGTTAGTCACTCGACAAGAGCCGTATTACCTTAATAATTCTTCTTTGGTGGAAACAAACCGACTGGTTGGAATAAAGACGTCAACAATTCTCTTAATCCAAGCAAGCGGCATATAACACTATCAGCTGTCAGATCATCTAGAACGATGAACAAGACTTCGCAAGGAGTGGAAGTAGTGATTGTGCAAGACATCAGGCCTCTTGATTTTATAATTATTTTTGAGAAACTTGGTTCACGTGATGATCGTGAACAATCAAAAGATTTCGTAAAGAAAGGAAACCAAGACAGAAAGGACGAAATTTCACACTACATGCGGGGCAGTAATCAATGAGCATCCTTATATGTGATTACAACATGGATTCAGGAGATTGAACGAAAAACTGAATAGTGGTTGCATTTTCTCCTAGTGTTCTTTATGATTTCTTTATCAATCAATACCAACACCTTGGCGGTCTTCCAGGCTGGTTGCCCAGTACTATCTTGACAGAAGGATGTGCATCCCTGGGTAAGCACGCAAAGCTGATCTCTCAAGGGTGGGGCTTCATCATGGAACCTGATTTCATTTTTTCATTAGAACCAAAGCCATTTGAGCGGTTTTTGTAAACTGCCTATTCTCTTAAGCCACACAACTTGGAGTCGCAGAGTTAAGTTGAGCGTTAAGTCCATTATTATCAGTCCCGATCGAGTCTGAACTCAAAGTTGATTTCTCGTGAGAGGATGACATTTCTCTTAGTCTTGTGGGGTCGTCTTTACATAGAATCGATATTTACGTCCCCAGGAGCGAATATTGTTCATGATACAGACATGCTGTGCACAAGTCTGGACCCCCACTAAAGATTTAACTCGTGTTTCTTCCACTGTGGGTACTGTGGGATATCCGAATCACTGTAAGAACTGTCTGTCAGTACTTTCCGTTGCGAGTCTTCACCATGCTCTACACTAACTCTACAAGTTGTGGATCCGCTGCCGATCGTGATCTTGAATTTGTCTCGCTTCAACTGGAAATAAAGACACTTGTTAGCCCAAAAGCCCGCTGAATATTACGAAGTGCCAACGAACCTGAACAGAGTATTGTCCCGGAAAATTGTCATCGAGGTACTTCTTCAGTTGGCCAGAACTGACTTGAGACGCGGAGATGAAGGCGTTTTGAGTGCCGTCCTGGTTGTTTTGCCATTGGACCTTTGTTGAAGGAGTGTGCCGCGCCTGTCGAGACATATTTGACGAGATAATCGCGTTATATTAAAGTTTCTGGCACTTTTACCCAATTTTAGTTAGGGAATACCACATATTGCGTCGATAAATCTGAGAGTTGCGAACAACTTATGGGTTTCCATAGGGATGGACTGGCGTCAAGAAACATCCTCCTGACCGCCACCCTCGTGCTACTGGGGCAGATAGCCCGGGTAATCCGCCTTGTGAAACAGATAAGTCATATTTGGATAATTACTTCCGATTGGATAAGCCCTGGGCATGCAAGAAAATAGAAGTTGGCTATGGGCGAACCAATGCGGCCCAGCCTTCCTCTCTATCGCCTAAGCGAATGCAATATTTGCTGTCGGCTGCAGGATGGTACACAACGGCCAGCGAATGCATGAGCTGCAGCATCCTGGAGACCGCTGAGGCTGTGCCGTTGGCCGGCCTCATGTTGTGCCACCCACCCGTATGACATGTGCTGGCTTATTTCGTGATGGAGGGGCCCGGCAGCCCCGAGGTAAGCCTTGCTAATGGCGTGCTGGCTCAGATTCGCGGATATACAAATCCCGAACCATATGCGGTACCGAGGTCCAAGGCTTGACACTCCTGATGCTGACTGTCATACAATTGAGTCTTTGGTCCGTCATATTGACCGCAAAACCAACTTGGCTGTGCAAAGGCCGAGGGAAAAGAAAATTTGCCACTAATTGAGATGTTCTGACTGATCTCAATCGTCATGAAAATTCCCACTTTGTACTTCACAAGTATATTGTTCTGTCCGAAGTAATCACACGAAGGGGGCGGATTGGTAGTGCTTGACTGAAGTCGAGCCTGAGATTTCTTCGAGGGTGGTCTTCGGTTATGGTTATCGCTCCATTGCGAGAAACTCTTGGCATATCCGTACCGTCAAGGGAGTCAGCTTCGGTCTGAAGGCTGCACGTGCAATGCATGAGCTGCGCTCCATCTTGAGCCGATTTACCAGCCCAATCATGAATCTGCCCTCATCCCAAAGCTCATTGCCTGATTCTTGGTTCGTTCGCTGTTGCCTTGCCGTTTCTGCCTTATCAGCATGCCTCGCAGCATCACAAACCCAGCATATAGACTTAAATCTCCCATCTGCAAGGCAGGGCGCATAATAAGGCTCTCCTGAACTAGCAGAGTGTGGGTGGCAGATGTGCTCGAACATAGACAAGGCCAGCGAATTGCAGGTTTTGACACTACTCCCTCTCAATGGAACACAGGATGTAGAAACTTATTTGAATGTTCACTCGCCCCGTTTCGCGGACCATAGGATGGTATCGCGTTTTCATTTGGCCCCATTCATCATTGTCAATATAGCTCTCGCACTTTGATCCAGCCCATTGCCTCATTTTTGCTCTGGCCATAAGTCATCGACATATACTTTTGAACATCACCTTGGGCTTCGTTGGCATGAGCTTCGCCAGAGCCTGATCGCACTCTGTGAAAGTAGACGGAATCATTCAATTCAGCCTGTTTCGGTCTTCGACGGTGAGCCTTGTGAAGACCAAGTTCAGAACAACAGCTAATAGAGTCAGCTTAGGTATTGGCCTCTAGTCATGGGAAGTCAAATTCCCGACGTCATGGGACTCGTTCAGGGAGGCAAGCTGATTTTGGATGACAATAAACGAGTTTCAAAGATCTACGATAGAGGGGCATCAGTGAGATCTAACTGTTCGACGTTGGGTCATCACAACCCACATACAGAGAGATCCGACCACCCACTCAACGAGCAAGATGTCATCGGCGACATCGCTGCGGAGCTTGACGAAGCAAAAGTCTCCTACGTTATAGAACCCGACAAAAAGTTCATTCCGCACGTTCAGTTTAAGAAGATCCTTACATTCGACCGAGTGCGCCTGGCTGTTCACGGTTTGGACTGCTTCAGTGGCCAGAAGGATAAAGACAAACTTGCTCGAGAAATTTACTACGGAAGCCATGACAAGAAAAAGGCCCCCTGTGTGAAGCTTTTGGCGGTTCTCATCGGCATTGATGTAGCTAATGACATGGCGCAACACATGCTGACCGATGGAATGTCGGATGCTTGTTTGCCTCTCCAGAAGGAAGCGGTAGACGGGCACCAATACCTAGGCTGCCGAGAGCACGGGCGACACCGCACGATCAACCAATATCGTCGGCCAGACGTACGCGAAAGATTTTCTCAGTGGTCTTATTCGTTGAGTGCGCCGTACATCACGAGGCAGGGCAGTCTTCACTCACATTACGTGTTGGATACCGGTGATGTCTTCCCTATGGAAGTCGAGTACAAGGTGGAGCAGGAGGGCAACACTGAGTCAACTGCAAAAGGCTCTCAAGGGGACGGAAACACTTATGGAGGCTTCAGCGAGGTGTACAAAGTCAAAATCCATGATGGACACTTTCATTTTGGTGACTATGGCGTAAGACCCTCTTGGATTTTGAATCTTCGATTTGCTAACGATCTCTCTCTCTTTCTCTAGATACGTCACCCGCGGGGTTTTTTTGCCCTCAAGAAGCTCACGTCTCATAACCGTCTTAGCTTTAATCTGGAGCTCTCGTCGCTCATCTTTACTGGTCATCAGTACAGCAAAAAACATTTGATACGACTTCTGGCTACGTTCGAGGTAGTCAACCCTGCAACCGGAACCTCAACATTCTATCTACTATTTGATTGGGCTGAGGGCAGTCTGAACAAGTTCTGGGAGAACAACACGGGCCTAGTCGGTAACAAGAGTCATTGTGAATGGATGGCGACGCAGTTTTACGAGATCAGTGAAGCACTTCAGTGTGTTCACAATGACCGTGCACCAACATTGAGATATCTAGAGGACAGAGATTCAAACGTGGAGTTGTACGGAAGACATGGTGACATCAAACCTGGTGAGTATTCTTCTTCAGTCAAAACCCCACCAATGCATTGAAATGGGGTCTGATATAGCTGGCTTAGGGAATTTTCTCTGGTTCCATACCAGCACATCTCCAGGTTTAATAGCCTTGTCAGATTTTGGGCTGGGTAGGTTGCACACCCAGGTGTCTCGGTCGAAGCAAGACCCCAAAAATATCGAAAGAACAGCTACCTACCGCAGCCCAGAGTTCGATCTACCGTTGGGCCAAGTTTCACCACGATCTGATATCTTCAGTCTGGGCTGTGTGATGTTGGAATATGTCACCTGGTTCCTTATGGGCCTTGATGCAGTGGAAAAGGCCTTTCCGGACGCTCGAAGCGAGCGTGATATCTACGGCTTCGACTCTGATATTTTCTTCTCTATCAAGAACGAGAAGGCCTTTCTAAAGCCGTCCGTGGCAAAGTGGATCCAAGAGTTGCAGAACCACCGAGACTGTTCTTGGTATATTTGGGATCTCCTTGAAATCATCAAGGATCGAATGCTAGATCCCAATGGAGCAACAAGAATACCGGCCAACCAGTTGACCAAGAAAATGAAGGCTCTGCAGGCAACATGTCTGTCCGAGCCTGAATACTACCTTGGGGTGCGTCCGAAGGCCTGAATGGTGGCACAATGATTGTCACAACACATCAGGATTCAATCTATTTCGTCAGCAACATAGAGATCTGCGGCCGTTTTCTCGGGACATCAGACCTGCAGTATCTCGCGAAGACAGGGCAGCAGGCTGATAAAGCGCTTTTGGAGCCAAAAATGTCGCGATTTCTGCTAAGTCTGCGATTTCATGTGGCGAATTCCAGTATCTTTCGAGCGGTTCGTTTTATTCGTTTCCAGTAACTATTTCGTTGGCTAACTCAGTCATTATAGTGCAATCTGACACGCTGCTCCAGCCTATTCAAATCTCCCTTCACAATTTAGACCATTAGTCAATGAGGATTTAATTCAGGTATCTAAGGTTGAGAGTTTGCTCGTACATCTTTCATCGGTGTTGGTAGCATAATAATGTACCGGTTGGCTCTTTCCTGGCGTTTATGTTAGTTCATAGTTGTAAACCGGAATCAGCAGTCCAGTGCACAAGCGTTACCTTGACTAGGTAATTCCCTTCGCCGTAAATAGAGTCAAGAGATGTTTTGAGCTTGCTTTGGTCAATATACTTCGCTCTCATTACTTTTTTGTGTGGGAACGGATCCGTCGATGTCGGTGTTGATACGGGGTTTGATAACGTTGATGCTGGCGCTAACCCATCGGCCTTTTTCTCCGAGCCATCTCTCAGCACGTCTGGCCGACTAGTGCGACTTGAAGCCTTTTGAAAAAAATACATATTGAATGACAGGATCGAGGTATCAGATCGTCAAGGCCAGGCAGCCCTTCACAGCGTTTTTGGCGGAGGGGCTTGGGTTTAGATGTTCAGCTCAGGGTGGACAGAATCAGAAATGGAAAAATGTTGGAAAGGCGGGGAGAACCACCAGGGAAGCGACAACAAAGTTGCGGCGGCTCTGCGCCTCGAAACCGTTGGTCACTCATGCAGGTGGCCAATCCTGATATCGAAGCCCGCTTGTCCTGCCTTGCATGATGCATGATGCGTATTCCAATGGTGGCTCGACAACACATACTACATGAACATTGCCTATCGTTCCACTTTTATCATGCTTATGTCGGACAGAGGTGCTTCGGTGGCTGCAAGTACTCTGGTATGGAACCAATCGCTCTTGTTCCCATCCCGGCCTGTGAGCGCAGAAAGCATATCAGAAACAGCGTGGGCAGTCTGCCAGGTAGGCAGAGAGGCTTGCAAGGCAGTGAGGGGCTCAGGATGCAAAGTGTAGAAACAAGAAAAGCTATAATATGTTGAAGCTTCTTTGCATCTACGTCGCTTACCTGAGTCTACCCCGGTTAGTCTCTCATGTTTGTGTAGGTGAAACAACAGAACTGGGTCCACAAACTGAGATTCACGTCTTTATGTTCTGAGTAACTATACCTATTCACCGGCTTTTCAAGTGCGAGCCAATATTAAAGAGACAAGCTTCCAGATCAAACTCAGATATTAGCTGAAAGTGAGACTTGTACAATATTTAAGATGGATTTATCGATTCAAAATAGAACTTGGGAGGCATCGGATCTGGAGTTTTTTGGATATGGGGAGCGAAAAGCAGTGGTACTAAGAAAAGTGGATCGCGAAGAGGTGAGTAGAAATTCCACGGTTGGACCCTTCGTTCCGGCTAACAAACATGTGGCAGTGCATCAAAGAAATACTCTACACTAAAGAAGACTGGGAGAAGTGGCTTCACTCCGTAGGTGTCGCGACTTTTTTCGAAGACAATTGATGCTGACGACGATAAGCAATTGAGCATTTCTCCAGATGATAGGCCGCCCAAGTTAGGGCTCTACGTGATGTACGTTGTCACAAGACCCTCCTTAGCGAAATAGATCTAACTGTTATCTGTAGTCTGTGTAGTCGAGTCCCTTCCGTTTTTGACAACAAGCATGGCCTTGTGCAATATCTCCCATTCACAAAGAACACCTGGGAAAGACTCACCAGAGACTTCCACGTTTCCCTCAACGTCAAGCGGACAATCTCCAGACTGGTTCCATGCTTTTCTTCGGCCCGCGAACTCGATGCAATGTCGGGAAAACTCAAGATGGGTACGTGTCCATATGCTATCGCATCGGTCGACGAATTAGACTAATTATTTTGAAAGCCTTCACGGCGCGGATGTCGTCAAGTTTACCGGAAGATCTGGCGTTGTCCACGACGTACATTCCAAGCACCAACTCAATGTTTGCCGTCGTGTATGGATGCAACAACAAACAGATGAAGGACATAGAGAAACGAGTACGGAGGGCAGATGAACAGCTGCAACACCCGCTGCTGATTCCGGGAATCTTTGCGGAGTTGGAACGAACAAGGCTGGTTGAAATGGTCGAGGTCCTTGTGGACAAGTTCGCCCTGCGGTCAGAGCCGTCAAATTCGGCTCCGAACGCAGACTTCTGGAGCTTCGACTCGGAATTGAAAGGCAGAATGGCACAACAACACCTCAACCTCTGCTTGGAAAGTCGAGACTTGATTAATCACATCTCGGCGGTCAAGCGTCAACTCTTAAAGCTGTTGAAAGAGATGGACATCGTGGAGCAGGAAATGGAGTCGCTCAGTCCCGAGAACCAAATGCCTCGAGACCACATGAGAGGAACAAGACTGTTCGAAACTGGGGCCAGAATGAAGAACAGGATCAGAGACATCATGATCGAGTATGACGACAGGATTGACGACTGCAACATGATGATCTGTAATACATCCCTCGTCATGCAGACTGTAAGCGACTCAACCGATTCCATGCCTTTCAACCAGCTGCTAATGAGAGTGACTGGGTATAGGTGTGGAATCACATCGCAAGAAAGGATTCGAAGACAAATACCGCCATTGCTCTTCAAACGAAACTGGAAAGCTCACAGATGAGAACCATAGCACTCTTGACAATGATCTATCTCCCTCTTTCGAGTGTTGCAGTATGCGATAAGTGTCGATTCAGCTGAGCTGGTCTAGGAATGTGCTGATCAGTGCTTTAGGCAATATTCTCCATGGACATGTTCAATTGGGAAGCAATCGAGGGAGAATCCATCGTGTCCAAGCACATCTGGCTGTTTGCCGTTCTGGCCACAGGGCTTACATTGCTTACCGTCGCCGCTTGGTTCCTCGGGACGCGACGCGAGAAAGCCATGGCGGCACAGTCGGACGAGTATTTCGACTCGCCGCAAAGGACGCATACCTTCGATTCCGTTTAGAAGTAGTTATCTCAAGGATTCGATGTCAACCGGGGAAAGATTCAATTCTTCTGAGTGGCTTCTAGCTTGAAGCGTCTTGGGCTTACAGAGCACTATGCGCTCGATTCCCCTTTTGTGATGCCGGAAATGCTTAACGCAGATTCAAGGGCCTTGCTAGCACTTCTGTACGTTGTAAAGAAGTCCGAGACGTAGATAGTATAACAGGTATTGGATGGCGCGGGCATTGGTTTGCACTATCTTGTCGGGTGGTGTAGAACGGGTAAACGGGGGCAGCCGTTCTCACCTTGGTTTTCGCCTTTGTCATCGGTCTTTGCTTCCTGTCTTGTCTTTGGTTCTTAATTTCGGCTTCGTCTTTCTCTTTATCTTCTTGCATCCGTACCTCATTTTCTTTGCCACGGGGTACATCACTATGAGGGTACGACTGCCAGAGAGTAGCAACGGCAACAGAACGTAAGAAAATAGGAGAAACGGCTACCGGGACAGCCAGGTTCTACTGCATGGGCGTACAATAATCGCCTCGTGAATGCTCGTATTACCATGCACACATAGGCATAGTCACAGCGATTTTGAAAGTTGAATAACGAGCAATGGAAAAAGATCGCGGCAAGGGCACACAACCCCAAGTCGTGGCTAGGACTCAAAGGGGTAGGTAGGATTGGCGTTGGGAATTGGGTGCTGACAATGGCCGATCGGAGGCCGCAAATCGCGATCCCCGTTCAGTACGTGACCCACCGCCCTTCCGCGGAGCCGAGATGAATGTGGAGACGACAAGTCCCGGCATGGATGGAGAATTTTCCAGGGGAAACTTGGCGATGATCTCCAAAGACGAAGTGCAAATAAGGATACCGTATCTACTCGGTCAAGTCGCCTTCCACTTTTTCTTAGGGTAACGCAAAGGGGTAAGGTGGCTGCTGAATAAGGGATAGTGTGCTGGCAGAATCAAGGACCAGTCAGCATCCGAGTCAGGGGGCCCGAGGATCAGAAACGTCAATTATACCTAGAGGTCCCAGGGCCGAGTGGGCCGCTGGACGTCTTCGGCTGTAGATATGTACTCTGTATTGTCCCCAGCAGCATGTACGTCAAGGATTCCCGGGTCTGAAAGCATCTCTTGTTTGACGTACTTATCGTAATCAAAGGTATCCCATCCATCCCATAGAATAGTCTCAATTGGCGTATCCTTTACCTTGATCTTAGCTATATCGCTGCCATCTGGGTGGCCAGATATCCCACATTGGATAAAGGATTGCCGGACCATCTGGGCAGCCTTGTCAGCAGCCAGCCGGCTGGCTGCTGCTGCCACTGTATGGGTAACCATAATACGCTTCATTGACGTCGTCCAGACAAGTGGCTGGCCAGCTGCCTGGGCCAGCTGCTCTGCGTTATAGACGTAGTCGTCTGTTGCTTCAGAAAGCCACTGCTTAAAGGGCTTATTGACGGCAGTATCGAGAGGTTGAAGAAGGGAGGTTGTGCCGGGCGGTATAAGGCTGGGCGTGATGTGGTTGGTGCGAAGTCCAGATAGGATAGATGGGGTCTTGTGGAAGGTGGCAACGTCTATAACCAACAGATACTCTTGCCCAGCTGTCAAAGGGAGGAACTCTTCAGTTATCCACCTATCGAGCAGATACTCGTTGTTATAGGCAGTATCGTTGAATTTAACAGTAATCTGGCTGCTATACTTACTGCCTTTGTTGCCCTCGATCTGACCGCCTTGACTGCTGGGCTTGCCGTGAAAGATAAGCTTAGGCAAGATACGTTGGATACTATTAGCGAAGATATAGAGGATAAGGGTGGCCTGGCGCTTGCTCCAGCCGCTGCGATCGGTCTTACCAGCAACGGTACGGGCACCCTTGTCAGCCCACGTTGACCCATCGAGATACTCGAAGTGTATAGGGGTCTCGTCGAAGTTAATAATGCGATGGGTTGGAAATCGAAGGCCAGATAGGTTAAGGGGCAGCTGGGCTAGTGACGGCTGACTAACTCGTCGGTTGAAGTGAAGGAACTGGGTAATAATAACAAGATAGTTAGCGGGCAATTTTGAGGCCTGCTTTGTAAGCCGACGATGGGAAATATTCCAGCGGCTGTAGAAACCGCTAAACCAACTAACAGAGAAGCGGAAGGTAGATAGGCCAGGGTATCTGCTGGCAAAAAGGGCTCTTGCCGTACGTCTGAACCAACCAGTAGTAACAACCCTGGATTTGTTACGTTGCTAGCGAAATTGGGTATAGAGGTCAGCCTCTAGATCGGGCCAGCTGGGCTGGCTGCTGTTGCTGCTGGCAGCTGGGCTGTTGACGATAGTATCTCGTCGCTGGTACCAGCCTCGAATTGTTGTGCGAGGGATCTTAAAATAACTAGCTGCCTCGTTAAAGGTTGGGCGGCGTAGGCCGTTGGCAGGGTCAAGAGGGGTATCGCCAGTGCGTTGACGGGTAACAGGCCAGGGCTCAATTGGGTGTCGGTGGTGCTCAAGGTACATCAGTACAGCAACTTGCTTGCGTTGGCGATAGGATCGCTGCGATCTCTGGGCTGCTGTTGCTGCAGCGTAACTTCGCTTAGTAATTGGGGTAGCCGTCTTGCCGCGAGGCTTCTTTTGCGGCGGCGTAACTGGTAAGGTATTGCGATCGATATCGCCCAGCGGCTGGCGGTTGGGCATCGTCAAAGTAGGTAGGTTGCGATAGTTGAAGTGGGTATATCTTGGAGGTTGTGGTGGCTGTGGAGGTTGCAGGCAACAACGATGATGCTGGCTGGCGCTGGCTGACCGCCTTCGATAATAGGCCTAGTTAGCTGCTGGGCTGCTAGCTAATTTGGGCTAGCGCAGAAAAAAGTGGAAGGCGACTTGACCGAGTAGATACGGTAGGCCTCTAGCAACAGTATAGGCGGACGCAAACGGCCGAATGGGCAGTAGTACAGTTGAGCTTTCCTTTTTTTTCACTTGAATAGCAGAAAATGTGAGTGAGTGAGTGAGTGAGCGAGTGAGTAAGCGGGAAACTGAACAAGTCGGCGTTGGCCGCTGACTAAGAGGGATGATGTGTGTGAATGGCTTGCGTAAGGTGGTTCGACGCCAGGTGGCTGAGGCAGCCGTACCCGCACAGCGGGAAGGTGGTGGACAGGTGGCAGGGCAGAATACCAAGTGCAAGGCCAGTCCTGAATGAGACTGGGCAGTCAATGAAGCATGAAGCAAATGCGTGGTGAACTCTATTTGACCTTTACCTTGACAAGTCGGCGTTGGATATATATCGTACCAGGAACCTCGGCGCATTTGAGGACCTCCAAAATTGTCCAACGCAAAGAAAATCCACATCCCAAGGCTGCGGGTCGGGACAGCGGACATGGGCATGGATGCAACGTGGATTGTTGTGGATAGACACGCTGGCCAGCAGTGTACGAGGAGAGTACAAATGGTCAACAACGAGCTTACATAATGCGCGATGACGTACCCTGAGAGCATATCCCTAAAAAGTCAGGCATCAAAGCTAACTCTGCTGCTGCCATTTGTCAATGGCCTGGATTGGGACCTGGCAGAGAGTCAAGGAAGGAGAGGAGGGGACGGGGTAAATGTGGGAAAACAAAGGGACGGGAGGGAAGGCATGGATCCAATGGGAGATTGGGATGGTCTGTTCATGCTATGTATTTGCATACGATGTACTGTACGTAGTAGGTATGGTACGATGTAAGTACTGCTCGTGTGGGTGGGTCATCAGGCTAAGCTTCTCTGAGACTAGTGCTGTGACGACTGTTGGGTCTGTGACGGGCTGCGACCTGGAAAGCTCCATCCTGCCAAACCTCTCTTTCCCCCTTTGCAAAGCTTTGCACCCCTGCACCTTGCGATCTCCGATGCTGGAAGGGGGGCTCTCCCGCGGCCCTTGCTTCCTTGCCCGCCCTTCCTTTCGTTCTACCGTCGACTGTCAAGTTTTCGGACTACATAACAACCACCATTGCTTGCTGGAAGTTCGACTTGGCAGTGAGGATGGATTATATGGGTATAACCACACCAAATGGCTCAACTCTAGCTTCAGCTCCAACATGCACGGTCGACCCCAAATGACAGACCCCTTCTTGCCCCTCCACCTCAGTACTATGGAGTACTTGAGCACAACACCTAGTTAGTGGAGCTTCGAAGCGAAGACGCAAAACGAGGTACAGGTGCTGCTGCAACCGGAGCATGCAGACGGGTGCCAGGTGCCCGAGCTACCCATGTCCATCTTACCTCGCCCCGTCTTCAACCTCTTCATCGCCCATCAACGCGTTCGTTTCTTTCCCCTTCTCCCCCAACGGCTCGTTCTGTATGCGGAAGTCTCCACGTCTGTCTCTCGTCCGTATGTTTCTACCTTCCACAGCACCTGTGTCCGAATCCAATTCCCAAGCCCAGTCAAGGCCTTTGCCGTCTTTCTCATCCCCTCTTTCACCCATTGAAATGAACATCCAAACCACTCCCAACAAAGTATGCGGCATGCCTCCATCGCCCCGCACTCCAAACCATTCCACCACCAGTAATTACTGTACTAGGTACGTGCCTTTCCATTCCAGACCAGGGTTGCGCCGCTTTTCCGTCGAGGACTTGTGCCCACCCACATACTATGGTGCAATGTCCTGCGCCGTTCTCTCCAAGCACAAGCACAAGCACAAGCACAGCCTCGAGACACCTCACACATACACACCACACCGGGCGCCGCGCCGCGCGTCCACGCGGACGACGGCTCGTTGCACACGCATACAACTGCTTCGTTCTGAACCCACATCTCGTTCATTCATTCATTCATTCATACATACATCCATCCATCATCCCTCATCCATCCCCCTTGCAACCTGAGTCCAGTTTCCAATCTGTAATGTCGCCTCTGTCCTACCTAGAACTCCGTACACACATACACACACGCACACACTCCACTGCAGAGCCCCCGCGGTCCACAACCTTCAAGGTTGACAGCACCCCTTCCTCCCATCATGTCATCAAAGCCTCCCCAAGGTAATCCCTAAAGCGGAAGGGGTTTGTGTTCCCGGACGTCGCCTGCCGTTGACCTTCATTGCCGTGGAGCCGTCCAGCCATGGATGGTCCATCCGACCGTGGCTGCAGCCTCCAGCTGATGGACTTACCGCCCGACGACCATGCCTGTTCTGCCCCCAAACCTCCAATCTCGACCCAAACTTTGACGCCCATTCCTTTCTGGTCCTGGCTCGTCGTCGCCGTCGTAGCCCCCTTCGTTCCAGCCCTTGACGCTTTTCCCTTCTTGTGCCTTTTTCACATGACCCTGAGGCCCCAATCGCGCTTGGAATGCTTGTTTTCGTCCGCTTTGCCGATTTCGTCTTCATCCTTTGTCTTCTCCTCCCTCCCCCTTCATCTGTGCCAAGGAAGGCCGCTGGAGGTGCTTCCCTGCCCGGCCCGCGACTCGACGACTGCTCTCCTCAACCACGGGCCTCCACTCGTCGTCTGATCTTCGACTTTCTTTGGCGTTGCATGTTCGAAACAAGTCCGCAAAACGTCCGACTTTGACACTTTGACCCCGTTTGTCTGTTGTAACATCACGTTTCTTCTATCACGGTTCTATCACGGCAGCAAACGCTTTCTTCAACCACTCCTCATTCTTGTGAGTTTGTCCTTGCCACCATGGTGGATGTGGTTGGGTACTAACTACAACCAGTCTTTCTCGATAGATTCTTTTTAACGACTACGACGACGACGACGACACCATTGTGTGGCGGCTTTGCTTGGCTAACGGGCCTCGATGTCAAACATGTCGAAATCCGGCGACATTGTCTATACCGAAAACCGGCCTTCTTCATCTGTAGAAGACTTCGATCTCGACGATGAACACAAAAAGCCACTGCTGCCCAGCTCAGCGTCGGTGTCGCATAGAAGGAGGCAGGGGACAGTCATCGCATGGCTCAGAGGCAGACCGCGGGCGTTGCTGAGAAAGCTCCGCCGCCAACCTCGGTCCCTTCCCCGGCTGCTGCTCCGCTACACCTTTTTGCTCATCCTCTTCCTCCTTACTGCGACCCCGATATTCTTCCCATCGTATACGCGCCATCCGAAACACTACAAAGATTTGAGGAAGCGATGCTTGGTGTCGGACAGTCTGTCCGGTTGCGCGAACCTACGGAACGAAAAGGTCTTCATCGCCGTCAGCTTGTTTGACCCCGATGGCAAGATTGCTGGAGGCGAGTGGGCGAAGAACGTCCTGGATCTGGTACACATGATTGGAGAGGACAACGCGTTCCTCAGCATCTACGAGAACGACAGCGGCGACCTGGGTACGGCAGCGCTCGAGGAGTTCAAGAAGAACGTGCCATGCAAGCACAAGATCGTCAGCGAGGGCCAAGTCGACTACAGCGCCTTCCCCCATGTGACCCTACCCGACGGATCGCAGAGGCTGAAGCGCCTGGCGTACCTGTCGGAAATGCGCAACCGCGCGCTCTACCCGCTGGACCAACACGACCCCGACGTAGGCATGGTCAAGTACGACAGGATCCTGTTCCTCAATGACGCGCTGTTCGCCCCGGTCGACGCTGCTCACCTGCTGTTCAACACCAACGCCGGCCAAGACGGCCGGCCCCACTACCTTTCGGCATGCTCGATCGATTACGACTGGAACCCGTTCCTCGAGTACGACCTCTACGCACAGCGCGACGCCGAAGGGTACTCGAATGGCATCCCCATCTTCCCCTACTTTACCAGCAGTGGTAAGGGCATCTCGCGCAAGGCCATGGTCTCGCAGACGGACGCCGTACCGGTCAAGAGTTGCTGGGGTGGCATGGTGGCCATGCAAGCGCAATGGGTCCAGAACATGGACAAGAAGCTGCCGACCAAAGACTGGCAGGCCGTGGCACACCATGTCATCAACCCGGACCACCCTCACAACGTGACGGCGCCGGTGCGCTTCCGGTACGAGCCCGAGTTGTACTTCGACGCCTGCGAGTGCTGTCTGTTCCTCGCGGACGTGACGACCGTCGCGGACAAGGCCGGCGAGCCCGACATGGGCGTGTTCGTGAACCCCTACGTGCGCGTGGCATACCGAAAGCGGACCCAGCGCCTCGAGCGACTGATCCGTCGTTGGGAGCGACTCATGGTGCTCCCCCAGAGCATCATCACACACTTTTCCAGATTCCCGACGCACAATCCCCACCGAGAAGTCGTCGAGGGCCAGCGGTTCACGGAGGAAATTTACCAGCGCCGGGAAGGGTGGAAAATGGTGCAACGGACGGGACGCAACGGCATGTTCTGTGGAGTGCGGGAGATGCAGCTCATCAAGGAGGGGCCGCGCAACGGACGTAACTGGGAGAACTACTACGGCATTCCGTGGAAGCAGCAAGCGTTGGACTTTCCCATCTGACATCTCTTTTGACGAGGGGCTACCGGGAACAGTACGACGACGGCACGGCGCATCGGTTCATTTTATGGGAGCATCAGCATTGGGGGGTACTTGGGTTACAGGGCGTGTTGAAAAAAGAACCGCGGGGTTTGTTCACGAGAAAGAAGGGAAAAAAACAGGCAGCAACAGCCTTTGGAGATTCGCCTTGGGCCGGCTGGGGATGCCGTTGTGCGGGCTGTGAAGCACACTTAATGATACCACTTTCGTTTACAGCATAATCTTTTGAATACATTTTTATTTTTTATTTTTTTTACCCACCAGCATCCTTCTGCAGGTGGCGCCGTTGCCGACGCTCACAATGAGTTGAGGCTCATGGGGAGGTAGCCCAAAGCTGTAGAACGCCAGGTGAGTGAGTCGGCCACAACACCTCTCTTCATGTCCCAACACCGCCGCAACCAAGCTCACGTCAGGAAAGCAGGAACGGGGACGGGGCGTGTGCTTTGAAATTATGATGGTACTCGTCGCCGTCCACCATGTATTAGACCCCTGATCGGGCCCTACGGCAGTATAATAGACTCGAACCGACCCAGACCAGCCCAAACCCCAACGACATTGTCGTACGTCCCGTTTCCCTTCCCCCGGAACGTCCAGCAGACAGACCCAAAAGACGGAGTAGCAACAAAAGAGGAAGAAAAACTTCGAAACACTGAAAGGAGGCGAGTAGACAACGAACGGCCCGGGAAATCCGTAAAAGAAAAGCAGTCTCGCGAACCCGACCCAAATATAACCGGACATTACAAACAGCAAACCCGAGTCCGCTCGCGCAACAACCAAGTTGGTATCTTGAGAAAAGACACTAGCAAGTCCCAGAAAGAGAGAGAGAGAGAGAATCATGATATCCCATGTTTATGGTGGAGTCCCAGATGCCCTGACGACACGGCGCATGGCGCGATGAGGTCTCTCGGAAGACGAAGAGACGCGTCGAGGCGACTAGGAAGATGACGCACAGAGAAAGACGGGGAACAAGACGCTTAGGCGGCGGCGGGGGTCGCCTTAGCCTTGGTAGTCTTGGGCTTGGTCTCCTGCGCGTCGGTTAGCTGGTGATGGTCAGGGGGGAGCGGGCGCAATTTGGGAGGCAGCGCAACGCACCTTCTTGCCGGCCTTGGTGGCGGCGGCAGCCTTGGTCTCTGCCTTCTTTACTACCGACTTTGCCTGCGGGAGCACTGATTAGTCTCGAGACTGACATGGGAAAACAAAAAAAATGTAGAAATGCGGTATTTGGGTCTGGCAGGAATCTCTCGTCCGAGAGGAGACGCGCGAGGTTCGTGTGCTTGGATGATTTTCCCAGCACACAATCATAGCGCGCGCTCCTGCGCACCGCACGCGACGATGCCCCTCGGCCGAGTCCCAGGAAAATGAGGCATGAGTGTTTCGTTTTGGGCATCTCGCGAAGAATGGAGAGAGCGCGCCGCGTGAGAGGAAAGGGGACGGCGGGAGGGGAGGACTTTTAACATACCTTGGTAGCGACGGAAGGGCCCTTCTTAGCGGCGGTGGCCTTCTTCTTGGTGACGCCGACGGGCTTCGCAGCCTTGGAGGCGGTGGAGGTGGTCTTGGGCTTCTTCGCGGTGGCCGGGGCCGCCGTGCTCTGCTTGCGAACAGGAGCGGTGTCGACGACGGGGAAGACACGCGGCTTGGAGTTGCCGGTCTGGGAGCGGGTTCCTTCGCGGGCCATTTTGACTGTGGTTCTGAGTGTCGCGAGGAAACGTTAGTGGGCGGAATAGAAGCAGCGGATTGATGCGATCAGGACGGATGCGATGCGACGAGCGCAAGAGGTGGCGGTTGTGAATGCGCTCGCGAGAACGAGACGGGAGGAAGAGGAGGGAAAGGGCAAGGTGAGGCGATGGCGCGATGGGCGGGAAAAACGGGATGAACTTGGCGCACTTACGGATGGGTGAAACGGGTGGGAAGACGACGCGTAAAAGCTTTCTGAAGCTGTAGAAGCGAGTTATTGAGATGGGTGACGGGGAGAATGAAGTTTGCGACGAAAAGTGGTGGATTGGGGAGGTGTTGTTGTGAAGAGGAGAGAGATGGGAGGTGACGTGGTTTCGTGTTGCGGCGCGAAGGGGGGGAAGGAGACTGCGGATATGGGGATATGGCTGATTGAGTGCGAGGGCGAGTGTGTGTAGTGTGTGTAGTGGGTGGTGTAAAAAACAAGCGGGCGGGTAGAGGTCACAAGGGGACAGCAGACGCTTCACGGAGGAGCGGTGTCGGAACGGGGGTCAAAGATGAATTACTGTGTGGTTTTTTGGAGGAAATTCAAAAAAAGGCCATTTTATTTTATCTCGATACGTAACCTACTTATTGATTGATCGTACGCTTTGCCTTTTGTTTTGAGGGGGAAACGGCGATGGGAAGGAGAGGAGAGCCCAGAGGCAAGAAGAGGCAAGGAAGGCGGCAGAGAGAGCGCGAGGAAGGTCTGGATACCTAACACCTAGGATGCAACCCCCCCGAACGGGCAACTGCCAGGCCAGGTCGCGGCTTCCGGCCATCACTCGGAGGCGGCTCCTGCTGTTTTGATTCTCCCATTCCATCATTGTCTTTCTTGTTTTATTTTGGGTTTTCTTATCGGAGACGGCAAGCGGCAAGCGCAGGGGCAAGTGCGAAGCAAGTGCGAGGCAGGTGCAAGTGCAAGTGCAGGTCCGGCGCGGCACGTCCATGGCATGGATCGATCTCAAGCCGACACACACAGCGCTGAGCAAGAAACGAACCGCCTGATATTGCGGCGCCCTTTCTTTTCCTCTCCGTGCCCATCTCCAGCGGGCATCCATCCCGTGTTCGGGGTCCAACGTCACAATGTCCGTCCCTCTTTCCAATTCCCAGAGCCTACCCGGCAGCTCCTCCTCCTCACCATCCCTCTCTCCTTCCACCCAACCCGCCCTTTGGTTGTTTTCCAGTCCTGCCCCGTCCTCGTCGTCCTCCTCCTCTTCTTCCCCATCGTCCCTCTTCTTCCAGCTTTCTCCATTCTTCGCACTTTCCCCCCTCTTTTTTTTTTTTCTTTTTTTCTTCTTTTTTTCCTACCCTGCCGAAATTTTCTCCAATCTTTGTACCTTGTTTCCCATCTCATTTCGTACCGGATTTCTCGGGGTGATGGCCGAACCACTCTGCCTGCGCATTGTTCCTTTCGCCTCTGGTCGATCCCCTATCATTGTTTCCTGCACTCGTTCCTTTCGTGACTCGTCATCATTTGGTCCATCCTCCCATCTCCTCGCCAGAGTCCATCTTCGCAGCCATTAAAATTCTCGAGGTTCTCTTTCATGCGATCTAGGGACCAGCCCGCGAGCTTGACGATGACCGTCATCGCACCAACCGAGTTCAACCGAGCACATGATGATGGAACGGAACGAAGGACGCGCCAATTCTAGACCGAAACCACCAACAGCACGCGACGTCTAGCCCCCACCCCCGGGTCTTTGGTTCCCCGCCCCGAGCCAGCGCGACGGTTCAGATGGCCGTAGGGAATCCACTCCATTTTCCCAGATTCGAAGGTTTACCATAGTCTTCATCCTTCTTCAGCGGCTTCGGTCCGCCTGAACCGTGCAGCACAAGCGTGCCCCATGACCCAAGACCCTCACCATCGCGGCGTCCGCCCTCGTCTTTCGCCCTCGCTTTGCCGTCGCCAGTTTCCACATGATGGAAATATGTCACATGTGGGCAAAGAACTCAGGGAGGCCAGAGAAAACATAGACGACAAGAGGTGAAAGACAGTTGCGAAAAAACAGATGGATGAGGCAGCACACTCGGGGGTATGGCGGCAGCACCGCGCCGCTCAGGGGACGACGTCCTGGCCCGCTCGGCCAGGTTCCACCGCGGGCCAGCGCGTACAATACCTCTTCAGCACCTTGCTGCACGAAGGGTCTGCCCGTGCTGAAGCCTGGGCCTCCGCTGCTATTTTCGGTTGACCGTTGAACCCCGTAACCGACCCCAGATTTGTCGCCCCGTTTTTCTTTCTGGAGGCTATTCGGAAGGCCACAGCCAACTTGGACAGACACACCAAAGTGCCGTAGCCGGGACGAGTGCCTGCTCTATCCTATGCATTTCGCCATCGCTGAGAAAAGGGTTATAGCGGGACTCTGTTTCCTCACAAGAAATTGAATTTGCATCCCCTTCATCGACGGGCCTACGCCATTTGCTCATCACCACTTCTGGACCCCCCCCCCCCCCCCCCCCCCCCCTTATCCTCAACCTTCAAGCAAAGCACTTCTGACACGCCCCGAATCCCACAAACCTGCCCTGATGCCGACGGTGGTCCTTGAAGAAATCATAGAGGTCGTTCTCCAACTGGTTGCTGCGCTGCACAATACTGGCCGCGTCTTGCATCATAGCCCTGTTCGCCTCCTTGACCTTGTTCGCCCAATTGCTAAGCGTCTTCGCCCGCCGAGTATAACATGACAGCTCCGCGAGGTTGACCATCGTGACTTTGTTTACCTCGGCCATGTCCACCCCCGGCCTCTTCGCCATTGCCTGCACCTGTGCCCACTTGGTTTGCATCTTTGTCAGAAGGATGAACCCCCTGGCCAAGACCCGCAGTTGATCAACTTGGGCCGCGACTACAACGTAAACCAATGTCAGCAAACAGATACGTTTCGTAGGAGGTGGGATCCGCTATCCTTACACTCAACAACGCTTTCGCCCAGCTCTGCATGTGCACGTTTGATCTCCAAAGATCGCTCTTTGAGTTGGGCCGCAGTATTAGTCAGCCACGGCTCACGCTTTGAACATCGCACCTTGACCCCGATCGAGTTCACCACTATCCTCCACCAGTTCCGTTTGCGAGGTTGTTGGTTATCGACTCCGTCGCCCACCGGCTTGTACGCGTCCTCGATCTCGACGACAGTCACCTTATCAAGCCCACGATCTTTTTCGCCGCAGAGAGTTTGCTCCGAGTCGTACATCATCGACCCGTCGTCCGCATCGTTCTTCTCGTCTTTCAGCGCCGTAGGCAGAGACCCGCCCAAGTCTGCTGCTTTATTGACTCGGCTCACGATGTCCTCGAATTGAACGGCGACCTTGAACAAGGCCAATAGCTCATCATACCAGCGTACAACTTTCTTCATGGTGAAGACTGCCAAGTCAACATCAAGTTGAAGAGGGTCGCAGTCAAGCACCGACGTGGAATAAAGCGCGTTCCAAAGCGGTCTTGTGTTGCCGTCTGCACTATCAATTCTCTTGCATGCCTCTTCGAGAGCGCGACAACTAGACGACGAGGATACTTTCATTCCTCGTAGAAGGTCTGGGATCTGGACATCGGTTGGTCAGCAGCACACATCCACACACAGGGTCAGGTATCCCAATACGTACCTCCATGTACTTGATGAGGAGCTCTTGAATAGCCTTCTGCGCACTGCCGTTCGGCCCTGCCTGCTCGCGCGGGTGACAGTAGTAACTCACCGCCTCAATTCCCCAATCCCTTTTGCAACCAACTTCACAGTGAGGATTGCAGCCATAGGAGAACATCTTGCTCCAGTCGAGGGTACCGCGCTCCTGGATGCTCGCCTTAGCCAGCCCGCTCATAATCTCCTGAACGACATGGACGGTATTCGAAAAGGTGCACCTCGCAAAGCCCAAGTTCTCCAATGTCATCCATTTGTGTGTGAATCTAACCTACACGGCGTCAGTGGTTTTTCAGCGGAAGCAACTCGAGGAAGTGGCTTACTTCAAGGATGACAATCCGTACCGCTCCCTCTAATATATTGGGCCCGTTTGTACGGAACCCTGTGGCCAAAAGCTTCCATGCTGAAAGTCTTTTTTGGTGCTTCTCGAGTTCCAGGTAATTCCTAAGCGAGATGAGGCATTGTTGAGTCTCACCGGGGGTCGCGTAATAGCGACAAACCAGGTTGAAGCTGAGCTTCTCCTGGACTTCCTTCGGTCCCATTATCTCGGACAACGGCGGCCTCAAACCGATCGGCAAATTTTGCGGGCAAGGGCTGGTCGTGGCTGAAGGCTGATAAGAGTGAAGGCGAATCTGACGGCTTCGATACTGGAAGCAACGTCCAAGCTGATATGTGCGTGAAAGGCCGTAACCTTTATGGTTTCTTGCCTCAAAGGTAGGCCCCGCCTCTGCTTAGAGTTCGCTCGAACTACTTTGATTGCAAAATCGTTTGCGGGCTCCCCTTTCACATGAAAAACCTACTTCTAGGTCCAAAAAGACATTGGCTAAGGTCTTTTACTGAGTGATCTAGATGAGGCTTCGCTGACCAGACACTGCGTGGACAAACATAAGGAAGGATCGCAACGCAAGAACGCCTGAGTACTAGTCCAACCAGCCACATGTCACAACACGCCACTTAGATTTAGGCAAACCTCTTTGGGATGACCTGCCAAGATAAGAGCCATTGGAAAAAAGGGTCTACAGACGGTTGCAATGAGTATTCTTATCCCCTTCCAGCTTTTATCGATGTCGAGGTCCCAACGTTCATGGTAGGCCCAATGTCGAACTAATAAACTTGCATTATATCTCGTTGGTGAATCTTGACGTGCTCTCATAGATCTGGGTCAGTATTCTCCAGCTCGGCTGTTTACCGGATTACTCTGGTGCTGTTGACCGATCATAGTCATGCCTGATGTGAGGCTTTTATTGTCGCCAGACGAGGAAAGGACCTGCAGAGAAACCGGGTTCTTCTAATCCCTCGCTGTAAAGGAGGCCCTCGGCCTATTTCTGAGGAACTCAAGATGACTTGCCACTTCTCACTGATAAGTCCGCTGCCCACCACGAAGGATGGTTGATGATGGACGAAGGCCGTCGTCATTTGATTCAACTGACCAGTGCCTTGACCCCGGAGAAGCACTCCGTCTGTCCTTAAGTCCGTGATTTGGCTAGGTCCCTCAGGTCATCCCCGTTTTCCAAGGTCTACTTCTCCGTCCACTTAGCCATGGTGGGAACGGTCAGAGCTTCGGCAAGCAATATGCGGAGAAACGCACAGTACGTCCGCCGTGGCCAGATTGTAAATCCGCTGAAGATGGACTGTGCGGGCGTAAATTTACCTCCATGGTCGTCCGCGCATTTCCGCTTCGCTCGATCCAGTATTAGTAGAGAGGAATAATGAGAATTTCTTCGCATTTCTCAAGCTAGCTTAATAAGCCTGTGCGGAGTTTGCAAACTCTCTCATACAAGGGTCCATACTTGGACTTGCAATCTTCACGATGTTCGTCAATGGGGTCAAGGAACAGGACGATGGATGACAAGCTCAAGCCCCGGTTACTCTCCGCTGAATCCGGGACGAAAGGCTCAAAAAATGTCTTGAGCTGGACCAGAGCGAAGATATAAAGATGGCGGGTCTCACAACATGACAGTGCGCTTCACTGACGAACCAACATTGAAAACCTGGCACATTGTGAATAAACACTGCACCATGGCGCTCAAGAAACTACTCTCTGTCTCGATTCTCTATTCCCTCTTTACCCTTTCACTTTCACATCCCTCTCAGCATCAACCCCGATGGCGAAACCTCTCCGACATCCCCATCGTCTCCCGCCAAGAACACACAGGCGTCTTCCTCCCGCCCGACAACCTCGTCATCTTGGGAGGAATCATCCCCAATGCAAGCGCTGTGCCCATACCTTTCACCACCGTCAATATCGTACAGTTCTACTCAATCAGGTCTAACGCCTGGCGGACTGTCGCCCCTCTTCCGAGAGCAATGAACCATGTCAACACCGCGGTTGTGGATGGTAAAATATACGTCTTTGGTGGGCTAGATGACGGCGGCTCGGAACAAATGACCCTAAACGGAGTGGGTGACTCTTGGGTTTACGACCCAAAGAGAGATTCGTGGACGCCGTTGCCGCCCGTGCCGGATGTCCCCAGGGGTATGGCCGCCATGGGCGTTCACGACGGCAAGATCTTCCTCGCGGGAGGGTTTACCGCCCTGGGTATGCGAGGACAAGGACCGCACGCCTCTGTCGCGGACGTGTCCGTCTTCGACACCAAAACCTCCAAGTGGCTCCCCGACCTACTCCCCGCCAACGCCAGAAACCTCCCGGCACCGCGCGACCACGCCGGCTACGCGGTTGTAAACGGAAAGCTGTACGTCATCGGCGGCTACAACCAGGGCACGCCGGGCCGGAGTGGCACTGTCTTCATCCTCGACCTGAAGAACCTCGGAAAGGGGTGGAGTACGAGCACGGCGCAGATGCCAACCCCGCGGGGCGGCTTCGCCTTTGGCGTTGCGCATGGGAAGATATACACCTTTGGCGGGGAGGGCAACTTGGAGGTTGAGAGCGGGACGTTCAATGAGACGGAAGTGTATGATTTCGCGGCGAACAGCTGGAAAAAGCTGGAGCCGATGGCGGTTCCGAGGCATAGCGCCCCTGGGTTTGGGGTTGATGGGAAGGTGTATATTCCCGGCGGAGGACTCCTTGCCGGTGGGGCTCCCACCAGCCACTTTGACGTCTTTTTGCCTTGAGGTACGCATGCTCAGAATGTGATTGGAACTTCATGGAAGCTATCAAGATGGGTCCGAGATTTTTCAATGTTATAGAGCCTCCGTAGATTGTCCATCCAATCTGGCAGGTCACAAAGCTTCCCTCGTTACGCAAGCTGCAGAGGGAGCAACGTAAGCGACACGATGGATCGGTAATCAAGTTTCTGTCGATTCTGTATTGCTATCAATACAATGATAACACCCCAAGTCTGTAATTGATGCCCCGGAGCGCCTCTATCGAACTAGCCTTATTCACTTCGCGCCTCGCGCCTCCACTTTGCGGCAAACTTCCACTGCACACCCGCACCCAGAAGGGCCGCCAGCTGCACAGCAACGCAGGCAGTAAACGCCCACCCGACTCCGATAGCGTTCACCATCGGCATTACGAAGCTCGTGCCGGCCGCAGCAAGCAGGCACCTTGCAAGGTTGAGACTGGCGCTCGCGGCAGCGCTCCGATCGGGGAACACGTCAATGAGGTATGTCATGACGAGAGATTGGGTCGAGACGGCAGTCCAGCCCGTGACGAAGGTTGATATGATTGGCACGGCAATGTGAACATGGCGTGGAAAGTTGATTGTCCAGCCGAAGACGGCGATGGATATGCATTGAAGAAGGGAGAAGATGGGGATAAGGCGGAGGCGGGCCTTTTCGATGGGGAAGCCCTGGCTGGTGGCGGAGTAGAGGACGGTGTTCTCGGCCTCATTCTCGGCCGCGTGTTTCGCTTTCACTCTGCGGTAATCGATATCCAGTATCTTCCCAGTGACGAGGGTGCCGGTCATGGAGCCAACGCCGTTCGCGATGAAGGTCAGACCGATGTGCGTGTCGGAAAGGCCGTACTGTGACTTGAAGAGGCTCGACATGGCGGTAATGCTCATCTGCCAGACAGCGTAGTATGCCGCTAGGAAGACCATGATGGGAGCTGCGCATCTATCAAAGAGGATCCGGATTGGTCCGGTTACGTCGACCCTCTTCGGCGATGGTGGCTCTGAAGATGCGCTTCTGAAGGCCCACTTGATTTTGGTGGTTCGCTGATAAAGGGATAAAGGGTGTTTTCCGAAAAAGTTTGAAGGAACCCTTGCACCGTTGTCAACGACTGATCTGAGAGTTTCAGGCAGCAAGAGTATGAGGAGCGCAAGGAAAGCGCCGCAGTAGATGGCCAGAAACCAGAAAATGCTTCGCCATCCCAAAGACCCAGCCAGTGCGCCTCCGATAACTGGACCAACGGCAACGGGAACGAGCAGGCCAGCCTGGAAGACACCCATGTACCCGCCCCTCTCTTCACGGGTCGTGATATCACCAATTACGCCTGAGCCGATGGCGATTGTGCTGGCGCTGCCAGTGCTTTGAAGGCATCTCAGGGTGATGAGCGCGGCGTAGTTCCGAGTTTCTGCGAGGCCGATACAAGCTCCCAGAAACACTGCAAAGGTGCAGCAATAGGCAACTCGGCGGCCCTTGACGTCGGATATGGGCCCCCAGAGGCTTGGTGCTAGGCCTTGGAATATGAGGTATGTGGTGACTGTGAGGTTAACTAGTTCCACCGAGACGTTGAGGTCGTTGGCGATGGTCGGAAGGGCTGGGAAGTAGATGTTGGATGCGAAGCCGGAAACTACTTGATTGGTTAGCATAGTCCTTCACCAAGGCTGTGAGTGAATCTTCAAGCTTACAAGTGGCCGCCGTTGATACAATGAATATAAGTATCCTTTTCTGTCGAATATCGAAAATGCTGTATGGCTCATCTGGCTCGACTGACGGCTGGGGAGATGTAGGTGTGTGGTTGGGGCTCATGTTGTTATCAACTGTTCGCAACCTACTTGTGCGCATAATTCTAGCCAGATCCTGGGACTCAGGCTTCAGTGTTTTGAAATGGAGAGTGTCTGTTAGATCCAGTCTAAATACATCTGAAGCTGGTTCACTTGTCTGGATTACATGACGAAGGCACTTCGGAGTTGAGCCCCACATTTTCGGAGTTGAGAACCTAGTGTCCCACACCAATACCGGCTGTTGCTGCTCTGTCCGGCATAGAGGGTTGGTAATTAGAAGATTGATCAACCACAAGGTTTCGGAAATACCCGGTGAAACGGAAGGCTGACTGAGAGGCAACAGGTTCAAGCGGACTTCTCCTCCCAAAAATGGAAGACTCTCTTTAATCTATCCAACTAAAGGCGAGGCGGTCTCGTTGAGCTAAATCGGAGCCGAAGCCCGGAGCCGATAGATACCCACTTTATCCGATCTCAAGGCGGCCGGCCCGCCACTCCGCCAGTCACCGAACTGCTACCAGTCCAGCCGTTCGCAGCTGGCAATTGATAGCTGACACTTGGGACAGCGGAGGGACCCTCCGCGCATGGGGGCTCCTTCTCCCTTCAGTGCATTCATATTCTCACCTTTAACAACCTCGACCCCATCGTCGAACGATTGCGCATTCCCCTCTCGCCGGACATCTTACACCCTGACAATGAAGAGCCGCCGTCATGTCGACATTCAACGGACTTGTCGCAGAGTTTCCTGACATCCGAAGTAAGTCGCCGAACCCAGGAAGGATCATCACGGGGATGCACTCACCATCTGCGCGACGATGCTCCTGTGACATTCCAGCTGCAATACAGACCAGCATGCACTTTGGTTCCTGTGTCACACCGCTAACCCATGTCAGTTGACTTCTTCCGGAGTGATGCTGGCCGCCGCCCACCACTGGCATGCTTCCTAAGCCATGTCCACAGCGACCACCTCGCTGGGCTGGAGACCCTGCGCTCCCCTTTTGTCTACTGCTCTGCAGCAACGCGGGAGATGCTCCTCCGTCTCGAACGCTACCCTTGTCGTATCAACTACGCCAAAGGTATCCTCGAGGCACGCGTGCAGACGTACAAGCATCTGAAGAATCTCCTCAAGCCGCTGCCCCTGGAAACGCCCACCACTCTGGAGCTTGCGCCTGGCAGCTACATCCAGGTCACACTGTTTGACGCGAACCACTGCCCCGGGGCTGTCATGTTCCTCATAGAGGACGTGCATCACGCCATTCTCTACACGGGCGACATCCGGAGCGAACCCTGGTTCGTCAACTCGATCGCTAGAAACCCGGCTGTGATCGAGTACACCTCCGGCCTAAAGACTCTCGATAAGATTTACCTAGACACCTCCTTCATCAAGGACGTACCGTTCCAAACCAAAGCTGAGGGTATTGTAGAGCTGCTCCGGAAGGTGGCCTCGTACCCCAATGACACCATCTTCCACATCCAAGCATGGACATACGGATACGAGCAGGTCTGGATTGCCTTGTCCAAGGCTTTGAAGTCCCGGATCCATGTGGACGATTACAAGATGCGCATTTTCTCTTCATTGATCGGTAAGGTGTCCAACAACCGTTTCGGTTCGTCGATTCATCTATGTCCCGAAGCCGCTGCCTTGACCGGCTACGTATGTGGAAACACCCCTCACCCGGGTTGTCTCACTAGAGATGAGCATGTTCGGCTTCACAGCTGTGAAAGAGGCAACTTCTGCAGTGTGGTTCGGAACTCCATGGTTGTGTCCATACAGCCAGTCGTTGCGCACCTTCAAAGTGGCGTAGATATCGCTGAAATCGGCGTTGGCGGGGGTGGCGATGACTTGGAACGAGATGCGGAATTAGATTCGTTGTCGGCGGAAGACATGAAGGCGATGCTGATGTTGGTCGATGAGACAATGGATATCTCCGCGGATGCAAAGTCTAGGCTTCTCGAGGTCCTGAAGGCCGGTGTCAACAGTGGTCGAAACATGCCGTTGGACCTTGACATCACGTCCTTTGGGGAGAAAAACGAGGCCGCCATCTTGGATGCATTCCAGAAGATCGGCCAGAGGAAAAAAAGTGTCAACGAAGGGATGGCCAGTTCCGCGAACGATTCGACTGGACATTTGCCGAGAGTCATCACATTCCCGTACTCTCGGCATTCGTCGTATCAAGAACTATGTGACCTGGTTCGAGTGTTTCGGCCAAAGGATGTTTGGCCTTGCACGGTCAATATTGCCGAATGGCTCAAAGGCAACAGTACCATTAGGTCTCTCTTTGGACAGTACTGTTCTGGAGACATCTTCAGTCACGATCTCGAGATGGAAAAGGACGCCTATGGTGGTGCGGGGGTTCTCCAGCGCCAAGTGTTTCACGACCTTGCCAGCAGACAGCCGTCAACGAATGAAGCTGAACCCATTATGTTGCATTACTCGCAAATTCACCACGCCATTGAATCAGACCGTGTCGTTGCCGGGACTGAGTTGACGATGACCAAAACTCACGCCGAGCCTTTTGCAACACGGGTCCTCATGCGGGAGCCACAGAGAACCGATTGCCCGGGAGGAGAAGCCTGGGAGGCCGAAGAGTCGTCCATTTCCCCTACATTCACCAAGCAAGGCCATGCAACTGCGGTGACATCGCGCATCAGAGCAGATGCCTATCGCAACATGGCAAGAAATCTCCTTGGCGGAGAGTGGACGCCAATTGGCTTGCTCTCTACGGTTGATCATCATACAGCGCCAGATAAGGACCTGGGGACCGTCTGAAGTCGATCGTTGTCTTAAAGTATACGTATCATCACCTTCGGCAACGGCATCTACTCCAGGAGGTTGTATGAGACTATGATTATCATTGATGGTCGGCTCTTGCTCATCGACCAGCTACGGAAACTATGGAGATAGGAGATGGGTTTACAGCGCTACTGTTATATAGCCGTCAATCTCCGGTTTATACTTGAGCGCGCGTGTTTGAGGAAGTGCCGGCCGCTGCATTCATTGTGGTCGCAAAGCTCCAGCCTCAGACACACCCCATCTGCCATCGATGTACTGTCGCAAGCTCTTTCCCCAGAAAGCAAGTGGTACAGCGACGCCTCCCACGATCAACAGAATGGCGCCCAGTTCGAAATTGGCGCCCAGATAACCCTGCGACTTGAGCCATGGTGTGACAGTATAGCTCGTCGCGAAGCTCAGCATGTATCCCGCTCCTCCAACAATGACCATGGCGGGTGCGGCCCACCGAGGGAATGCCTCAGTGACCCAGAGCGTCGAGGCAATGCCATAGGCTGCCGCGCTGAAGGCGTTGATAAGATAAGATACGAAAATCCAAATGAAGTTCCATTTGTAATGCACGGTCAACCCGTACAAGAAGACGCTTCCAGCACCAGTGAGGACGGGAGGAAGAAAGGCGATGAGGTAGTGTTCTGCGTCTCGGATTCCCCCGTTACGAAGTGTCAGCCGGCGAGCCACTCGCGATGTCAGGATGGTCGACACTGGCCAGGCGAGAAGGGAGCCAATCGCCGAAACGGGGTTGACCATGGAGATGACACGCTCGGGAAGGTTGTATGGCGGTTGCGACATGACAACGGCGTAGGTCTCCCCGATGAAGAGCATGGCCCCAAAGTTGAGGGCGTTGAGAATCGCAACCCAAAAGACTAGAGGATTGCATGCGCAGAGCATTGTTTGGACGTAGCAGGTCCACATCTCTCTAAAGCCTGCACCGCGCTTTTGGACTCCCCATCTTCGAACAGCCCCTTGCCAGAGTGTCTCAGAGACGGGTTCTGATTGCGCCTTGTCGCACGCCTTCCCACCGGGCGTCTGTTCCCAATCGTCGTACATCTGGATCTTCTCCGATCCACCTTGCACGAGAACGCGGCCATCAAAAGCAACCGCCGGTCGAACGAAGTATGTCTCGGGAAGGAAGAAAAACGCGCATATGAAAACGGCCAAGCACGGGACGATCCAGGCCGAGTAGAAGCTTCTCCATCCAGGGGCGGCGAGGGTCGTGACACTGGGCAAAGACAAGAGGCCGCCGCCGCAGCCGATACTCCAGAACATGCCGAGTGCAGTAGGGCGCTCATCGATGAAAGTAAGATCGATGACAATCAGTAGCGACTATGATCCTTGTCAGTTTTAGTCTCCTATTAGACAAGGGGTCTTTTATATACAGCACTGAGGCTCAGTCCCGCCGAGAAACCCTGCAGACTCAAAGCTCCGAGAAGCTGGTAGAAACCCGAAGCATTCGCTGCCAGAATAGTAGCGAGGGTGAGGAAGCATGAAGCAAGCAGGAAAACCGGCCGCCTTCCAATCGCTACCGAAAGAGGAATCCAGAGGAAAGCCCCGAGACCGAGAGACAGCGCGCTCGGCGTTGAAACGAGGATGTTCAGTGGGAATTTGTCGGGTTGCTCGAGAAAGGTTAGCCACCATTATTCTGCCCATAGGTCTCGCATGTGCAGAAATTACCTTGCCATTGAACTCTACGGCAAGAGAGCGGTACATCAGGCTGGCGGCTTGCGTCTCCATCATGGAAACGATCGAGTACAGTATGAGAACACCCATGGCAAATAGGCGCTTCGGCAAGCTCCAATTCAGAGGATCGTATGGAGAGTTGCTGGGCATGGGCAGCTTGAGCGTCTGGCCGTCGGACGTGATCAGGTAGATACTGCCAGAAAGATCGGCCGAGGCCGGACGATCCCCGTTACGACTGCTAACGCGGCTCATCGTGCCTAAGAAGACAGGACAGAAAATAATAGAGAAAGAGTGAGGCCGAAGCGAGTGGACGCGAATACTGCAACAAACGAAATGTCAAATTATAAGATGGCCGGTGTGCTGCCAGAACAACCCGTTGGAGTCAACAACAAAGTCAAGTTATCGAACTCAGAGGGCCAGGTCCCTTATGAGGAACCTAGAGTTATGTTGACATGTGGTACGCTGAGAGAAGACACGTCTGGCTACATTATAGCAGTGCGGCAAAGTTAGGAGGAAATGGAAGAGTCGACGGCATGTTCGGTCGTGGCTGCGACAATCAATTGACGATTTGGGAAGCTTCACAAAGTTTATTCGTATGCATACAACAGGGCCATGAAAAGCACACTCAGCCAAGCTCGGAGGAAGGCTGATGATCTCTTGCTGGCTTGCTACCCGCCATCTGAAACCAGCGCCATGGCCTCTGGGCTGCAGCTGCCCGTCCTCGTGAGAATGCCCCTGACGGGCGCAACTGTGTATCGACGTTGAAATGAAGGTGGTGTAGAGACGGGGATGGGGGCGTTTTCGGTAAGGATAAGGGGTAATTCCTTCATTGCAAACACACTGGAGGAATGCGATTGCAACTATGTTTGCTGATGAACGGACAAGACCCAGCGGGAAGTTGGGTGACTGATCGCACAAAGGCTCGTGCATGGAGTCGAGTAGAGAGCAAGCAGCACGCGGACAGCGGCAAGTTGCGTCCGATGGGAGCGGGGCTCTCCAGGCTTGAGCGGACGACTCGCCAAAACCGTTTCAAGCGGAAGTTTATTGATGAGTTTGGCGGGCCGGGGGTCGTCTCTGATGCGACGCTATTTGCTGGGCACAAAGTATGAATACAGCATAGTTACTGAATAAGATGAAGACTCTCCTTGGTTATCTCGGAGACGGACAAATGTGCTTGGGATCTGCCTTTCAGGAACCATCCGTGCCCTTTGCTCATGTCGGCAGCGTGTGATACTTGCAGCAGCGCCGATTCATCAGCTTTTCTGCGGAGAAAACAGAGCCACTGCAAGAGAATTTTGCCGAAGTGCAAGACAGAGGGAAAAAAAGAAGAAAAAAAAACCACGCGTTTTCTTGCATAGCCTGCAAAGAGCTTCGACTGAACTGATTGCTGCGCTAGTGCTCCCTTGCAACCCTTATTCAAACCTGTCGGCGATAAGACCTGTCCGAGGGCTACCATTCCATGCACCACTTACAACCCTGCCTTACTTGGATAGTCGAGTTCGCCAGAGGACTACGAGAGGCAATGAGATGGTGACTATCGGATCCTTTCGCCAAGGATGGAAAACCCATTGGGTTTCAGAACGTATCGTTCGTCGCTGGCTCTATCATTTACAAACACTTGCGGGCGGTGTGTGGTAGCGAATGGCGATCTGGCCCAAGGGGTTGAATGTCTTCATTTGGATTCTTTTGGATCGGTCATCATCTTGGATGACCAGAGTAACGTACCGCCGGAGGAGGGCCAAGTCTGGCCCAGCCCAACTCACACGAGACGGCACACGGGAGACGCTGCCCGCAAGGTCGGCTGGAAGAAGCCCCCCCGCATTGGCGGACGGGGGTGTTTCGGGGGTAGATGGAGCTTCTGCAATCCCTCTTTTGGGGTTGGGCTGGGCTTCTTTGGAGGTCACATCCAGCTTGGCCACCGGAGTCTTTTCGCGGGATGGATATGGTTGGGTTACACCCAGGAAAGACAGCCAGCCACAAACAGTTGGCGTGTGTGGACGCACGAAACACTGTCATTGAAACCAGGAGCCGCAGACAAATCTCGATCTCGCATTTTGAGCAGCAGCAGCAGCAGCAACCTACGCCCGTCCATCCAAGGCTGCTAACTCGCATCTGTGTCATGTAAACGCGCCATCGGAGGCTGCCGCCACCATCCCGTTGTTACGCTGTGTTGTTACGCTGTGCTGCTTCAGGTGTTCACGCCATTGTGCCAAACGTTGCCACCTCAAAAGATCGCAATAAGTAGTTCTTGAGCGTCGTAACCTTCGTCATGGTACTCACTCCCAGTCACCATGCGATCCGATCCAGCGACCGCTACTGCGTTGTGGGCATTCATGCTCGAGGGCTGTACTGGTTGTGAGAAGCTCTTCAAATTCGTCTCAGAGACGACGCCCCGTCCAGTTATGTTCGCATCCAAGAAAGCAAGTACATTACCCAACAACATTATGACCTGGCCATTATCAATGCCAAAAACGTTGGGGAGGAGATTGAAAAGTTATCTCTCGTTGTATCTCACGGTGACCCTCCATCACATGCTGACGACTTCGTAACGGCGTTGTTTCTTGCACACAGCTTTCTGGAGGGCGCAATTCAGTCTCGGGCAAGGGCGTCTCATCACCCTCTTGGTACTGCGGCGCAATGCACGCCGAAGGGCAGGGTCTGGCTCCTGGTCCTGGAAGGCGACGGAGAGGCTTCCGATAATTAGCCAGTGGAAATGGAGACAAGAAATGCCTCCAGAGAGAACAAGCGAAAGCCGACGACTGGTTCTTCCAACCGGGCCATCAAGTCCCAAACCTCAACGGCTCGTCGCCCAGGTTTTCCCATTTTCACGGCCTCCGAGGCGGCTTTGCATGGTACGCATACGTGATACCAGTGTTTTGATTGGATTAATGAGGGAGAGAGAGCCCTAGAGACAGCCACCCACAACAGCTAGCCCCGACAGGGATGTGGGTGAAGGAGTAACCGGCCTTCTGGCCGAAGACTTTGGAGACCAAGTTCCAGGCTCTGACCAGTCCGCGCGCAGAACGATATTCCGCATATTAGCCGCGGTGCGGGTTGACGGCCCGACGGGCAGCGTAGACGGAGGTGGTGAGTGGACCCATGACCGCCCAATCTGCCCGTGTCGCCCGTGTCGCCCCTCCCGTGCTATCCTCTTTTCATCCGGAAGGACTGCCACGGTGCAATGAGAAGCAATCTATCTCGTCGCAGACACCCGAAGCGGCTGGCCCAGACTGTCGGCCCTGTCTCCTGTGCAGAGTGTATGTATTCCTGTGGCCACCCTGACGCTACCCATCGGAATTGTGGGCACATCTTGCGCCTTGTTGCGGGCCATGCCTTCATGATAAAGGCTTCGTGATGCCCCGAAAGTACGCACACCGGGCCGAGTTGTTCTGGTTTGGAAAGGCTTCCTAGGGAATTCGCGGAACTCAGCCCATACGCCGCAAAAACTCACTCACGGACAGCATTTCCCTTCTCATCAACAAGTACAATACTTTACGACAGAGACCAACAGCTCATCTCGGCATTCCTCGTCCGTCGTTACTTATCTATCCTCTTTGGGAAGGTCACGAGGTGCCATTCTTCACTCAATCCGGAACCGCTGTCAAAGAAGCTCCCGAGGGGGGTCAGGCTAGACTTGTCACTGTTCTTGCGTCGCCGCCCGCCCTGTGTCCGGATTTTTTTGGTTCAATAAGCTGGCAGGACTGGCATTTCCACCATTTGGGGACACCAGCCGTTGGAAGCATACCGGGTTTGTGATGTGTTCGCGCCATCACGAGACATCTCGGGAACTATAAAAGAGGATTATCAGAGACTGGGTTCGCGCATTGCGTTTGCTTGCGTCTCTGGGACTGGGGGCCACGATTGGATCGAACATCAGCAAAAATCACCTCCGCCAGCCAAATACGACAATCCGTCTGACACGGCTTGACAGCGCAAGTATACTGAGCACTTGACCCGTCAACCCTCCTTTCCAAAGACTGGGCCGGGCCATCAGTATACCAGTCAGTCATAGAAGATTGCAATTATTGGCCACAAGCGACAGAACGCTCTCTTCTCCTCATCGATTCAATTGTGGGAGGATTTTGCGTGCGACTAGCAATATCAGCAGCGACGGCGGACGACGAACAGTCCCGTGGGGGGAAATTCACTCTCGACGCGTCCTTGCAAGTGGCTTGCATCCAGACATAGCTTGTCAAACGGCTGCAGCATACTCGCATACGCGTGTATCAGTGTGAGTGTGTTGCATGCGATACATACACAAACATTGCTCACGCACTCTCGCGCTACTTACTGGGCGCACTCACCCCCCTGATCTCTAGGCGACGGCTGCTCGGATGATCTTGGCCCGCTGGGCCGCTGGCCCCACTGAGGCGCCCCCCGCAAACGGGGAGGGTGGAAAAGGAGGAGATGAAGATGGTGGAGGAGGAGCAGTTGGGGTTGGGACAGTTGGAGATGCCGGGAACACAGCGATCCTGACCGAGGGAGCCAGTAGCAACACGAGCTCGAGCAGCACGACACCAGCTGCCGCCGCACCACCCTCCGTCAAGTCCCCCAAGTCCGGCCTGGGGAGGAGGACTCGCAGGGGGCTCGGGTCAGGTACACGCACGGGGTCGAACAGCAGCAGTGGAAGTGGTGGGAGTATCGGTGGTGGACGCAGGACTTCATCCAGAATTATTAAGACGACCCCGCCGTCGTCTGCCGCCGTGTCCCGGGCCACCTCCGTCTCCCCTACCTACACTCTCCTCACTTCCCCCCCTTCGACTGCGGCCACCACAGCTGCAACCTCCGCCGCGACGACCCGATCGTCGTCTTCGACTCCTGCTGCAGTGGCCGCCGCTGCAGCCACTGCAAGCCGCAAGGTCTTTCCCAAAAGCATGGAGCCCCCCGTGGTCTCTTTTTACGGGACCGAACCCATCCCGTTGCCCTCGCGTTTCGCCGGCGTCAAGAAGCGGCTCATCGCTGGCCACGAGGCTGCCGTTGAGGCATCATGGCGCCGCCTGCTCGACGCTCTCAGGATCGAGATCGCCGATATCCAGAACCGGGGCTCGGAGCTCATCCCGTCCATCAACTTTAACGACATCAATGATCCTGTCCGCGTCGAGGCCTTTGCGCACAGACTACGACGATATGGCGTCGCCGTCATCCGTGGTGTCGTTTCGCCCAAAGATGCCGAGAGCTGGGTCCAAGAAACACACCAATATCTCGACAAAAACCGCGAATTCAAGCCACCTGCATTGCATGACCCAACTTGCATCGACCTCTTCTGGACGCCGGTTCAAGTGCGAGCACGCGCCCATCCTAACATGTTACGCGCGCAAAAGTTTGCCATGTCGTTCTGGGAGTCAACAGATGATTTGCACATCACCCGCGCCCCAGTGAGTTACGCGGATCGTCTGCGCATCCACAACGACAAACTTGGGGCTGTCGGTCAGCAAAACGGCAACTCGGCCGCCGACTCAATCAGCGCCAGTGCTTCTTCGACTGTCATTGCGCAGATCGATAGCGGCAGTCTGGAACGATGGGAGCCGGATGGCTACGGCCGCGGTGGTACCTATGAAGCAGTCTTCCGCGGCGAATGGGAGTCTTACGACCCGTGGGACCCGGCCGGCCGAGTCAGTGCCACGACCGATCTGTACAACGGCGCGGGTGCCTGCAGCGTCTTTCGCATGTTCCAGGGTATCCTAGCCCTCACCAAGGTCGAGCAAGGCATGGTGCGTGTGTTGCCGTCGCCCAAGCTGGTCGCAGCGTACTTCCTTCTACGGCCGTTCTTTTCGCCAAAGCGTGGCCCACCAGAGCAACCGGATGGCGGTAAGGCGGATCAGTGGGCTGCGTATCTGGACGCTTCGAATTGGGCACTTGACCCGGAACCCAACACCATCATCCATGGTGCCGTCCCGGGCCATGCCCAGCGTCTTACTGAACGCTGGCATCCGCATCTGCATTTGCGCAGGAGCCTGGTCTCTCTGCCCAGCTTGCAGGCCGGCGACTATGTCATTTGGCACTGTGACCAAGCTTACTCGATAATCACGGGGGGAACCAGGCTTGGCGTCCCTCCGTCATTGCAAACCGAGTCAAACGAGCTCTCTCTTTTGACTTACACTCCCGTATGCCCCTTGACACAGACGAATGCGCTTTTCCTCGCCCGTCAAAGGAAAGCTTTCCAGACCGGCCAACCGGGACCGGACTTTGACACCCTTGGTGGGCTGGGCAGCGAAGCCTCACACCAAGACCGTCCCGGTGCCCAAGAGGTTGAGGAGTACGGTGGGGTCGATGGCCTGCGCGCCATGGGCTTGGCCCCTTACGATGTCGAGCCGGCCGGTATATCGCCCAAGCACGCAGACGCCATGGACGTCGACGACGAGGAGGGTATCAGAAACAAGACAAAAACCGAGGCGGAAACCGAACTTCTGCGGTTGGCGAACATCATCCTTTTCCCCAGTCGCTATGACTTTTACATCCCGACCAATGGCACACGGAGCAGCGGCGACCGCACGCCTCGTGCGGCAGCGGGGACTCCCAAGACGGTGGCGAACGGGAATAAGAGCTGACGGCGTTGGTTGAAGGGGCGATGGCGGCGCGGCAGCCGACGACAAACAGACTCGTCGGATAAAGAGGTTGAGGGGACAGAGGAAGAGATGGAGACCGTCGTTGAGACTGTGACCCCCAAGGGGAAGAACAAGGAGATAATCACAGTCACGGTCACTGCGACGGAAGTCTAGATTGCGATTTTTCTTACCATGATACCCTGCAATCAGGCAACAAGTCGATGGTAGATGAGGAGGAGAGAGAGAACGGGAAAGCCGCCCCTTCAACGTGACGCTAGAAAGCAACTATTACACGCGGAGATGGAGAATTCGAGAGATGAGGCATATCCGCCCAGGACAGATCGTGGTTGCGTAGCCTTACATGTAGTGCAAGTCGAAGAACGCTCTGTATCCGATCGTAGACGAAACTCAAAAAGAGTTATCTTGTATCGGTGTACTAGGCCGGATCGACCTTGAAGACCCAACGCTTTTCGTGTTCTTACCATATTCGATTTTCTTTGCGTTTTGGCTTCGTCGATGAGACCCATGGAGATTCTGTGACATTAATCAATCGTCGAGATCAACAAGTTATGGATATGGATGGTGGATTGAGCTGGGCGGTGTTTCAATCCGGCGGCCGGGACCGTAGCCGGTTCAAGCTAAGAAAGGACCGGGACACAATCCCGGTCCGCTGCCTAATTTTGGTTGGCGGCGCTCCGAGTGCTTGGGACCGGGCCTGCCTGTCCGCCAGGCCGCCATCTCAAACTTGAAGAACCGGCAGCGCATCTTGAATGATCTGAATGATGTTATGTCTCTGGTATCTTGTCGAGCGCGCCCTTTCCGACAAGGGGGAGATATAAGCGATCCGTCTATGGCATGCAGACTCTCCTCCCTAATTACTCTTTGTTTCGAGTTCTTGTCAACATGCCTGTGTCACGGAAACGCTGCACTCAAGTACTACTCAACCGCTCCGGATACCTGCACGGAGTTCTTGTGAGGAAGCGTCTCGGAGTCCCCACGCATGCACGCGCGCTGCTTCCCCGTGTTTTTGCTCCCGGCCCAGATTATATATTTCGTAAACGGCATTCCGGTCTGTCACTATCTTCCCCTCAATCGATGGACTGATCGGTCAAGCACGCCCCTCTCGGTCTGGATCCTATCTTTGGCGCGTTGCCCCATTTAATACAACCAAAAGTACGTAATAAAACGCGTTCAAAAAAGATGTTTCGCGCGGCGATAGTGATTTCCCCGGATGACAAGACGGGGCTCGTTAGTGCCTGAAACTCACTCCACCGTCATCTGATGCCCTAGGTATCGTCCTGTCCTCAGAGCAGCACCAGTCCTTGCTGGCGTTGGTGCCAAGACATTTCCTTTGGGTTGTCAAGGACTCGAGCGATTTGCGAAGATGCACATCCCTCTGGTTCGACAGCCATTGCGCCCGCGCGCTGCAGGAGTCTGCAGCCAGCGAGTCAGTCCCTACATTCCCTCATCGTGGTTTGGACGACTCCGGACCGCGCTGGGCCGGGGTTCTACCCGCTTTCTGTGCAGCTTCTCCTGCCATGCCACCGCAAATCACCCCCACCCCTTACCCTACGGAGCATGGGTACGCCAACCCCAAGCAAGCTAAGCAAGTTTGGTTGCCGTAGTCCTCGGGGAAAGGCTACACACCCTTTCGGCATGGCCGCTGAAAAAGCACGCGGTCAATCGTCGGCAGTAATAAGGACTAAGCCCCAAGTTTTCGCCTCCCGGTCGTTCGCCAAGGGCCCGTTCAGCCAACCACCAACTTGACATCTATCGAACAATGGAAGAGTCGAGGCTTTCGCCAATCAACAAATCCGACGTCGGATGTTGCTTGACCCATTGCCAAGCCGTTAGGAGAAAGATGGCTGCCGCTGGCTGTCTACTGCAAAGACCAAGAGGCTTGACCTGGAGAAATAATTGAGGCATTTCAGCTCGAGGCGTGATTGGCAGCTGAAAAGTCAGCGAAGAGTCTCAGTAAATGCTTGATGCGTGGGCCGCCCAATCGACGTCTACCGGGGATTTTCTGGCCCCCGGTCTCTGTGTCTTGCGGTCTCCTCTTTCGGATCAATGGCTATCGTCGGCAGTCATTCGCTTCGTCTTACTCTTACCCCAAAGCTTGAGGTGATTCTCGGGCCATTGCCTGGCCGTTGCCGCAAATCACGTCAAAGGGGACCTCATGCGGCCTACGGAATCTGGCATCTATGCATCGTCAGTGGACCCTGAATGACGAAACATGGGAAAGGGGCGAGTTCGTTAGGATGGAACGCGTTGATGCCCCGGCGAGAAGGACGCTCACTCCGTTATCGTCGGTATCGTCCTCTCTGACGATACACCAGCAGGGATTGCCCCCGCGCCCACCCTTTGATTGCCCCAACCAGCTGCCACCCATTCCGTTCCCCGGCCCTTTGCTTATCTCTGCGGGGCGCTCTATTAGTGTCGATGGAGCCCGTTCTTGTGCCTTGTCTATCACGCCCCGAGTAAGTTGCATGCGTAGTGGTAATACTGATTTGTTTCTCCAAGGATCCGGGCGACGTCAGATGAAGGTTGGTGTGCTAACCAGGGAGGGGAAGGGGGGCCGGACGCAAGGTAGCGTCGGGACCAGGGGCATACACGAATGAACTCATCTATATAGAATAGATGCTGTCCCTCGCTCATCCGGCTTGATTCGATGTTCTCGAGTGGTATTCCAGTCGGCCTGATCGTCGTCTTTCGTGGTAATATTTGCCGACCTCGCTCAATCAACCTTGCCTGGACGACGTTTGTTTTTAGACAGTTGGACCTTGGATCAACAGCCACAACATCTCCCAAAGCAACAAAACACCGCCATTATGGCAGCTGGGACGGAAGAAAAGACTGTCGGCCTCAGCCGTGCTGACAGTACCAACAGCAACAAGCTTGGTCAGGTCATGTCCGGCACTGCGGCAGCCGTCGCTCAGCAGTACGGCGAGACCCAGCGTGGTCTTAGCCCCCGTCATGTCCAGCTCATGGCCATTGGAGGCTCCATCGGTACCGGTCTCTGGGTAAGCTGCTTTCTTTTGAGCTGGCGTAGAACGAGATGATTGGGAAGCTAACCGTTCTGAAGGTCGGTATTGGCGGTGTCCTCTCCAAAGCCGGCCCTCTCTCGCTCGTTCTCGGTTACACCTTCTGGGGTCTCCTTTTCATCTGGCCGCTCAACCTGTCCGTCGCCGAAATGTGCGCCTACTTGCCCATCCGCGGCACTATCTTCGAACTCGCCTCTCGCTTTGTAGACCCTGCTCTCGGCTTCGCCATGGGATGGACGTATTTCTTTGCAGGCCTAATGCTGGTGTGTACAGAGTACAGCGCGGTCGCTACCGTGATTCAGTACTGGAACGCAGATATCAACCCTGCCGCCTGGATTGCTGTGGCCATGGTCTCGTGTGTCGCCGTCAACTTGATCGCCGTCAAGTACTACGGAGAATCAGAGTTCATCATGGCCTCGACTAAGGTTATCTTACTGATCGGTTTGTGTCTGATCACTCTGGTCACTATGTCCGGCGGTAATCCTTTGAAC
Source organism: Colletotrichum incanum (assembly GCA_001625285.1). Taxonomy (NCBI): domain Eukaryota; kingdom Fungi; phylum Ascomycota; class Sordariomycetes; order Glomerellales; family Glomerellaceae; genus Colletotrichum; species Colletotrichum incanum. Next base: position 47,976 of record LFIW01000875.1, read on the forward strand.
GATGCGTACGGCTTTCGCAACTGGGGCAACGGCAACCATATTCATGCTTACTTCACTGATGGCTCGACTGGGCGGTTCTTGGGGTTCTGGAAGGTCGTCATTTACGCCGCTTTCACCATTGCTGGCCCTGATATGATCGCTCTGGCCGCTGGTGAGATCCAGAACCCCCGCCGCACGATTCCCCGCGTCGCCAAGCTCATCTTCTACCGTCTTGTCGGCTTCTACGTTATTGGCGTTTTGTGCGTCGGTATCATTTGCAGCTCTCGCGACCCTGGTCTGCTGGGCGCCATTGAAAATGGCGAGCCCGGTGCTGGTGCCTCTCCCTGGGTTGTTGGCATTAAGAACCTGCACATCAAGGCCCTTCCCGACATCATCAACGCCTTCATCCTGCTCTCTGGGTGGTAAGTCAAAACATGAGTAAAGGAAACACAAATGATGCTAACAAGTAACAAGGTCCTGCGGTAATGCCTACCTCTACTCCACTTCCCGCACTCTCTATGGTCTTGCTCGCGACGGCCAGGCTCCGAAGTTCCTGCTCAAGTGCACCTCCGCTGGTGTTCCCATTTATTGCGTCCTCGTCGTCACCGTCATCTCTTGCATTACCTTTCTTGTCTCCTCCAACGCCGCCGTCGAGGTCTTCTTCTGGTTCGTCGACTTGACCACAACCGCACTCATCATGACCTACACCTTCATGCTCATCACCTACATGGGCTTCTACCGCGCTCGCGTCGCCCAAAACTTCCCACCCGAGACACTTCCCTACCTTGCCCCTTGGACCCCATACTTCCCCGGCCTGGCGTTGCTCCTCGGTATCCTGGCTCTTATCTTTGTCGGCTTCGACAACTTCTACCCTTTCAGCGTGCGAGGATTCATCACTTCTTACTTCGGTCTTTTCTTCGGCTGCTTCACATTTGTGGCCTGGAAAGTGCTCAAGAGAACCAAGTTCGTCCAGCCCAAAGAGGCCGACCTTATCAGCGGAAAAGCCGAGGTCGATGCTGAATGCCGCCACTGGGAGGAGGGCGGTATTGAGGAGGTTGAGAGGCAAAGACTTTCTCAAATGTCTCTCCTCCGAAGAACATGGGAAAAAATGTGGTAAAAAATCTGATGATTACAAGATACCTGCTTTAACTATTTATCGTTCAATGACAAAAAAAATCTGTCAATTCAAACTAAAACTCGCCTTTCGTATTATACAGTGCTTTTTCCTTCATATTTGCTACTATTAACAACATCTAAAGGAAACCGCTCGGTTCATAGCCTCAACCAGAAAAAAGTTACATATCTACTGAAATACATTGACTCGTCATCTTAACGGATTTGTCTTTCTGACTCACTTCGCGCTTGAGCCATCCTATCCCAGTCTGTCATTTGTGGTTGTTGGGATAATCGGATCATCGTGGGTGAAGTACGGCACGTGATATCCACGTGACGTACTTCGGTGTGGCCAATGAGATCACACGGATTCTCCAGCCAGCTCTGGAGATATCCTCTCAACCACCCAGCCCAACTTTCACTTCAATACTTAAACAAGAACAACAGCAATTATCACCACTTTGACGGTAACCGTTGCTATCGCCAGATACTCAAGTATCCCCTTTCCACCTGTGAATCCAACAGTGGTCATGCCACTCGAAATACTATGTATTCTCACAATATAGAGCCAGCAGAGTTGTTAGGAGGGTGTTAGACAGAAAAGGCCGTGGGTCGGTTATCCAATTCGTGTTCAAAGCGACATTGTTTTGGTGTCGCTTTAACACTTGTCAGTGTTTTTGATTTGTGAGACTGTTTTGTCCAAATTACGTAAAACCCCAACTTCCCCGCCTCATCTCGGACATGCGGGGAAATTCGCTCTTGAATCTGAGTCGCGTTCTAGATGCAACTTCAACTCTTTAAGCACAGATCCAGTTTGTGCAACCGGCTCACAACGCCGGCTCAAGGATCATCGATCTGCAATGTTGATTGCAGACTCCAGTTATGCGGTCTACAAGGTACTCAACCTCTCGACAAAAGGCTTGTCAGCAGTGTGCCACCTCCAAGATCAAGTGCGACCGGAAAGCAGGGGTATGTTCCCGGTGTCAAGAGCGGGGCCTTACTTGCGTATATCCCCAGAGCCAGGCATCTCTTCAATCTGGACCGGAAACTACCGGGGTGCGTGACAAGTCGAATTTCGAAGTTACATGCGGCCCTGCGTCTCCAGGCATCATAGCCGAGAACATAAATGTTCAATCCCGAGAACCTCAACAGGTCGCATTTCATAGACTGGGCTTCTCAGAGACTCTCCTATTTCCTCCTACTTCCGAAAGAATAGAGAGAGCAGCGGCAGAATGTCTTTGGGCATCAGACACATGCCGGTTTTCTTCACATCAACAGAGAGCATCGACTATCGACAGCAGCATCCCTGCAGGATCCGGTTTTTACCAAGCGGATGAACTGGACTTTTCCCGCCTCGAACTTATATGCCCTATTAACGCTGATGACATCGCAAACCGATGGTTGAATAGTTTTGTCCCCTTGCCAGGCCAAAAAACCAAAGACTACACCCCTCGCATATCAGCATTTATACATAGGATTCTGAGATCCTACGCCAACTCTTCTATTCGCGGCCACAGAGTTCCGCCCTTTGTTCATTGGTCTCAACTCAATTTGAAGTCGAGCGTTACTCTTCCAGCGTGTATTTCAATCCTACGAACATGCGATAAATCAGTCGCTGGGGGTCTTAAGGCTTCGGCTGAAACACTGCAAAAAGAGATAACCAAACTCTTCGACCAACACAAAACGGCGGATGATATGGCTCTTCTCGCAATATTTCAAGCACATCTCATTTACTCCTTAGCAATTTTCTTTCAACTTGGACGAGAACACTATCCATTCCTCTCTCAAACCATGATAAACACGCAAGAACTAGCGTGCGCAGCCGCCAGGAAGGGCCTGGTCTGCATGGCCGAACAAGATGGGGCCCGTCCCACGTGGGAGTCTTGGATAGTAGCTGAGGCAAAACGGAGAACCCTCTTCACTATGTGTCTTTTTGACAGCGCCCTATTAACCCACGATGGACTTCCAACGCATCTAGCCACAGAGTTGTGTGGACTACTTGCGCCAGCAAGTAAGTCTCTGTGGGAATCGCGAAACCGATATGAATGGCAGACCAAGTATAATGTTCACTTAACAGAGTGGCCAGAGGGAGGCCTGCGCATCGATGAGCTATGGCCAGTACCAGAGCACTTGGACGAAGATCAAATCAACAGCAGACGGAGTAGGGTTGATGCATGGCTAGAGGACCTCGACGAGTTCGGGACAATGATCTATGCAGTTACTAGCGGTACGCATGGTGATTGATCCTTGGTGTTAGTTTGTAGAGGAACTTGACAAAGGATAGACCGAGATGGTTGCAAATTCTACAACAGGGACAGTCCTGCCATACGTATCGATCCAACCACACCTTAAATTAGACTATCGTGATTGTTTCCTCAGTAGCATCTGAGAACCAGTCCCGGGTAGGGATTTCTTCAGTGCGACAAAATCCAACGCGACGAAACTGATTCGGCTCTTCCGTTGGCTCTAAAAGCAGTCCATGCCAGCGACTTGGCTCGATCTCTCTTCTAACCACTTGCAGATAGTACAAAGACTTTTCACTGCTACTATAGTCTTTGTCGAAAATAGCCAAGCCGACCATTCTACCGTTCTGATTGAGGAAATCGATGGCCAGTTCTTTTCGGTACGTCGCAAACCTCTGATAGCCAGGTGTTCCGGGATCCATACGTGGGTCGGCAATTTTCAGTTTCCCGTTGAGCTTTAGGTATCCAGACTGCAGCATTCCTCGAGGGTCAAGGCCAAGTGGTGTAGTCTGAACATCGATGATATCAATCATGGCCTCCATAGCATTCCCTGTGGGCAGCATGCTAGCAATTTCGGGCATGATGACATCCCCCTCCAAGGACGCCCAACTCCAGCTTGGAGCACGGTAACCATTCGAAGGTTCGTGTAGCCAGCGTTCACTCCGTCGCCACAGCAAGCCGTAAGCTAAGTGGCTTTTCCACAGCCCTGCAACGTATTCTTGTCCGGTGCACTCTTCCATCACTTTTGCGAGACCAGATAGGGCGGGGAGCTTGTCATAAGACTTCGTGATGCCTCTGCTGCTGTAAGCTGACACCATATCATACCAGTCCCAGACAAACTCGGATGTAGAAAGGCGCCCTTGAGCGAAGGGGTATGACATATGAAGGCGCTCGTCCCATACCAGCTTTTGCACAGTAAAGGCATCAACAGGAACTCCATCTTCCGCCAGACGAGCTTCTCGGCACTCCCAGAGGAGTTGGTCCGTGTCATAGTGTATCATCCTCGACGATAAAAGGCGCTCCTGTGTTACCCAGGCACGATTATGTAGGGTACTCAGGGGAAGGTGGCTGAAATCTCGGGGGCGAAGTCGGACAAATATTGGGACTGTTTGCGAGTCCCCTTTACTGCGGACAGTGCACTTGACCCTAACATGGTTTGAGGTATCGCGGGGTGTGAAGCAGCCACCGGTCGAGTCCTTGGACGCTGAAGCCGCGATCGTCAAATAGGATGATGCATATATCGTGCCCATCTTGACGCTCTCCAGTTCCCAATCTTTCTTCGAATCCTGAATAATGCAGAGCGAATCAATCCAGATGTACTGTATGCCAAGTGATCTTGTGATTAGGACCGCATCTCGGAAGGTCGGGGGCAAATTTGCTAGCGGTAACGCCTCGAGATGATCTTCAATCGTCTCAGTAGTTGTGCAGATTACCGGATGCAAACCCCAGCAATGACTCAAAGTCATGTAGCGATCGGTCGCTCCACCAGTGATGACGAGACTCGGCTCCGTCTTTCCATCGAGGCCAACGTCAATGACCCTGGTAGGTAACGGGCTGGGGTCTGAATGGCAGCCCTTGTGATAGGTATCACAAGACATGACCCAGTCATTCAAAAGACTAATCTGTTCTCCGGGGGGCTTGATAGGCCTGCCGATTATCGTATCTTCCAAGAGTGGCGTTTCTACTTCTGGGTAAAAGCTGAAGTAACAGTAGGCTCTAGGGCTGAGGCGGTCACATCGAACTTTGACCCAGAAGAGACCGCGAGGATCGTAGTTCTCGTCATGATATTGGACTCCGCGTAAAATCACAGGTGACTTGGAATCGCTCCAAGCCGCTTCTTCAATATCAACTCGTTCGCTTTGGAGCTTCTTCGTGATAGATGCGTAAAAGAGTCGACATAAGTCGCAAAATGAGATGCTCTTTTTGAGGAGGGCGACGGAGTCATGAAGCACAAGATCTTGAACTTCATTTTCTTCGTCAATGAGATCGGCGAGATCCAGACGATCGCAAGCTACGCATAGGGGCATGGTGGTGAGCGAAAGAGTGAAAGGTCGTCGGGCATACTGCTAAGGGACGTCGACAAATATCAGCAGGCTCTGAGCGCCTTGTCAGATTTCCCCGCTTGCAAGAGTGCCTGCAGCGCAATTTGCGGGACTTATGTTACAGGGTCGGCCAAGGCCAAGCCAATGAGAGGTAATCAGCTGCACATGACAGAGTGACTATGCATCGGTTGCTGCCGTCAGCAGCAGGTTAGAAAACTCCGCCAGAAATGCACAAATGCCCGGTTTCATGGTTCCAGCAGCAGATACCACGACCCAACAGTGTGTCGAATCCGGAGTAAAATGCTTCGCGTCTGGGGTAACAAGTTGCCGTTGGCTAAGTACCTAGTCTCTTAACTTTATCCGCAACGAGATGGTATTTGCAGTACTTACAGCATCGAAGCAAACAATGCCCCGGAACTTGAGCCTCAAGCAAAAAATTATCCATTGTTGAGATTTATTCATCCCTTGAACCAATGCCCAAAACCTACGCTCACATGATGATACATTGGCAAGAGCCGTCGCACCAGATGCTGCATTTTTTGCTGGGCACTGCGACAGCTTTGTGAGGGGTATGAGCGGCGTAAAGAAATTAAAACAAATAGGTAGAGTTCAAGTTAAAGGTTCAAGTCATCCAGCTGAGTTTCCAGATATTGCTGAAAAGGAAGCTAGATCCAACATTTTGTGCTATGTGTAGTGTGTTTATAACATGTGTTAGGTTATTTCCTATTGCTTATTAGAGTATGGTACTCTGATATTATTCTCACTAAAGATGAGCTTGCACTTGAATCACTTGACCTGCGCTGATTCAACAGGTTGAGCTTGGTTTGTACTGTATGTTTAACATTACAGTTGCCAATTCAAACCTGGTGTACTGCCGATAAGATCCATCCATGCCCTTCTGAGGCCGAACTCTTATCATCGACCAGCCCTTATGACGGAACGTTTGCGCTGGGCCTGTACTCCGTGCCGGGACCGGAAGTTGCATTATGACAACCCATACAGTATTCTCACTGACAGAGTATTTCAGGGGAAATGCGAGTGCTACTCGAGGTCTTGGTTATACCTATTTACATGCCAGACAGCGGGCCCCCACAAGCAGAAGGTGAAGCAAACCGAAGACCACGTTGACGTCGTGTCCTGATCCAAGTCACCGAGGAGATCTCGCTTGAGTATCGTTCAGACCTTGGAAAAAGTTGAGTCTCCTCAAAAACTTGCCATCGAATACTGCCTTGACGACCAAGGACAGTTCGTTTCAGCAAATCCTCGAATTATTCAACTGTTTATTACTCTCAGCTGCTGATTGGAGCTCTGAATCAATTCGTTTGAAAAATCTGTCAGATCATGCAACAGGATGTTACTGACAATATGGATTTACATTCGTCACGCCGTTTCCCTCCGAAAGCTAAATATTACAGTAGGTCCCACCAAGTGTCAGGATCTCCCTTTTCCACCATGTTTGACCTGAGGGAAGATTCTTGTGCTATCTTTATATTTGCAAACATAAAGTACGTTGACAACATGCAAGGCGACGACAGTTTCAGCTTATTGTTGCAGGAGGATATGGCGCATCAGAGATCGGCGAAAAGGGTCGATGCCTTTGCGCCTAATCATCTACTACTTGATCTAGGGAAGAAATGCTTAACAGGCCCGTAAACTCAATCGACTACTCACGGCAGCAAATACTTACTACAAGTAATCTTTAGAACCTTCAATACTTACTTCCGTATATTTGCAGGGAATGAGGTCACGGCAGTGTTACAAACCCATTTAACCAATCAAATCCTGTCACAATCGGCACTCAGCTTCTAATGGTAAAACTGGATGCCGATTTTGCAGGATCCGGGGCTAAGGAAACATCAACGACTCTAGCCATTTGTTTTTGTTACCAACAATGAGAAGTTTCACAGCTGCAATGGTTCTCGGTTCAGTGTCGCAGATGATGCTTCTGCCTAATTGTCACGAATTGGTCATACACCCCGGATTCAGTCTACACAAAACTGAGAATCAGCAAACGGCTTTTTTTCCACTTCTACACACTCGACCAAGACCTTTTCTCATTGCTCAAAAATCATCTGCCCCATCAAAAGATCTCATTATGACTCTGCCTGAGCAACAGCCGGCTGGTAAGTACGGGAGAAAAGGAAGAACTAGGTAATATTTGACAACGTGACGGCCAAGCTAGTTTGAAGATCAGAGAAGCACTACATTAAAGCATCGGCTAAGCGCTTGGTCTTTGAAAACCTCGAGATCAAGGTCGCAAAGAAGAGATAGCTTGGCCGTTCCTCGCCAATACTTGCCGGCCGCTTTCCAGGGGTTACATGCATCGGATGCAGAAGCTTCCGAGAATGGAGTAACATTGAACCAATATCTTCTGCAAAGTACTTAGAAAGAAACCCGAGAGGCCACAGCTTGGTTTAATGGAATCGCAGGGCAATTGGATGCTTGGCTTCTGGCTGCGATGCAGTAGCAAGTGTGATCAGCAAGAGGGGTTTGCGGCTCGACATGACCGGTCCGTTGTCGTTCAAGTCCATCATCTAATCTTAACACTGATCTGAAGATGGCACCATAGATTCCAAACAGGAAAGATGTGTTCTCGCACCAACGATGGCTTTAGCCAAGAAAACAACTGCTTCACAATTCATCAGTTTTGCATCATGATTATCCCCCTCCCCCAGTCAAAGCACGCGCGGGAGGAAACAGGAGCTTGCAACCGCGCAAAGGCCGATGAGCGGCCATGAGAGGGTTGGAAACACTCGACTGGGGTTACGCCCCACTTAATGTATTTGAAAGCAAGATCTCGCGGTGCGGTAGTGACAGGGAAAGATTTGGCGAGGTCGCATCAACCGCACACGTGCTCCCCTGACCTGCCATTTGAAGCTCCTAATGTGATTCCTGCAACATGGCGGAAAACTTTTCTTATTACGTTTCGTCGAATAGGATTCGAAACCCCTCTTTTTGCCTGACTCTTGGCCTGTCTCTGGTGTGAAAAGCAAAGCAAATCCCGTGCCGCCATCTAGACTCCCAGCCTGTCATATACGGCTAAACCTTCCCCTTGTTGAGAAACTCGTCCGATCTTACCATCTTCCCGCTTATTCTTTGCTCGAAAATCCCTCGTCTAACCCCTGTCTTCGCTCAGATTTCTGCTATTCTTCGACTAGTCTTCTTTTTCCTTCGCTTCCTCCTTCCTCTTTGCCATGAGCTTCACACCTCAGGTTCCCCTTGATCGTCAACCGCAGCTCCTGCGAACCCTCTTTTAAACCGCCAAGTCTGCATCAGGTGCTGTTCGTTGGTTTCTGAGGCTGACCTAGATTGCACCCCGATGGGTCATCTCTCCACACACACACTGCACAATGCCTGATAGTTAAGCTTGTCATAACGGTTCCCGGGCCCAACTTACCTGATCCGGACTTATCAGATGCTATCAGAGATGTTTCTTGAAATGAGGCAGTGCTGTGCTGGCCGGGGCTTGACGCATCTTGCCTTCTGCCGCTCTGTCGGAAAGTGGAGAGCTAAGATTGATGTGAGCATAGTTGCTCAAGCTCGGAGTATGTAGTCGGCGAAAGCTGCCCTCTGGACGAGTACTCATATGCTCTGGGCACCGCTCCTTCGGCTCGCCTTGCTCTTGGACCCGACAGCACTTTCTCTTCCATACCAGGCCGTACATGTTTTTTCTTCACGATGGCTGACAATTACCTTAGCCCCAACCCCACACATGCGGACTCGCATTCGCGGGCCATCAGTGATGCGGACACCATCACTCCTGACGAGATGAACCCGTTCCTCATGCCATCCGGCACTACAGCTGCCCCCAGCACCGCCGCTGCAAGCTTTGATCTTGAGGATGCAGTTTCAGCCTTGCACCCAGACCCAGGCACCGAAAGTGATTTCCGCGTCGACAACAACCCCTTTGCATTTTCTCCTGGACAGCTGAACAAGCTGCTCAACCCCAAGTCGCTCTCCGCATTTCGAGCTCTCGGCGGCCTGCGGGGGATTTCTCGTGGACTTCAAACAGACATGCGAAGCGGTCTCAGTGTCGACGAGACAGGTGTCAAGTCAACTGTTAGCTTCGACGAGGCTGTTGGAAACCAAATCGACAGCAAGCCAGCTTCTTCCTCAATAGAGGGGCATGACCCATCCTCCGCAACACCATTTGTCGACCGAACCAGGGTCTATGGGCGCAACATTCTTCCCCCAAAGAAGCCAAAGTCGATTTGGAAGCTTATGTGGATTGCGTTCAACGAGACTGTACTTATTCTCTTGACAGTCGCTGGAGTTATATCCCTGGCACTTGGATTATATGAAACCCTCGGCGTGGAAAGACCGGCAGGGGCACCAGCGTCTGTCGACTGGGTCGAAGGCGTCGCCATCTGCGGAGCAGTTATCATCGTCGTCCTCGTTGGTTCTCACAACGATTGGCAAAAGGAAAAGGCATTTGTCCGATTGAACACTAAGAAGGATGATCGCCAGGCCAAGGTCATCCGATCAGGCAAATCAGTTATGATCAACGTCAACGAAATTCTTGCGGGAGACGTTCTCCACCTTGAACCGGGGGACATGGTACCTGCAGATGGTATCTTGATCGAAGGTCACGAAGTCAAGTGTGACGAATCATCGGCGACAGGAGAATCCGATGTACTCAAGAAGACTGCCGGTGACCAGGTGATGAAGCTGCTGGAATCGAAGCATGGTAACCACGACGATATGGACCCTTTTATCATTTCTGGTTCAAATGTGCTGGAAGGTAAGTCTCAAGCTCCTAGAACTGGACTTTCGCTGACCTCCACAGGCATGGGAACCTACGTTTGCACATCTGTTGGTGTCTACAGCAGTTTTGGCAAGATCATGATGTCAGTACGCTACGACATCGAGTCGACACCTCTCCAGAAGAAGTTGGAACAACTTGCCATTGCAATCGCTAAGCTTGGCGGAGGCGCATCTGCCTTGATGTTCTTCATTCTGCTGTTCCGCTTCCTGGCCAGCCTTCCTGGCGATGACAGACTACCTGCGGACAAAGCATCGACCTTCATGGACTTGCTTGTGGTTGCTATTGCTATTATTGCCGTGGCGGTTCCGGAAGGGCTGCCACTGGCCGTTACCCTCGCCCTGGCATTCGCGACCACAAAATTGCTGAAAGAAAACAACTTGGTTCGAGTCCTTCGAGCTTGTGAGACCATGGGTAACGCGACAACAATTTGCTCCGATAAGACTGGGACATTGGTAAGATTGACCCAACTTGGATGCCTCTGAAAATCGACCAGAAGTTGATGAGAGTCCAGACAACGAACAAGATGACCGTTGTTGCCGGTACCTTTTCTGCAAGTAGTTTCACAGCTTTCGCTCAATCTGGGAACGACAAGACTTCCGAATCCGCTCCTCACGTATCTGCGTGGGCTGCAAATGCACCTCAAGCAGCCAAGGAACTCATCGTTCAATCTGTTGCTGTGAACTCGACAGCCTTTGAAGGCCAGGAAGATGGTCAATCAACGTTCATTGGATCCAAGACCGAAACTGCCCTCCTTCAACTCGCCAAAGACCACCTAGGGCTACAGTCCCTTGCCGAGGCTCGCGCCAACGAGCAGATTGTGCAGATGCTCCCGTTTGATTCTGGAAGGAAATGCATGGCGGCGGTTATTAAACTTCGGGGCAACTCCAAGGGTTATCGCCTTTTGGTCAAAGGCGCCTCCGAAATCTTGCTTCGTTACTGTTCATGCGTAGCTGACCTCAAGACCTTGGCTGAGGGGCCTCTCGCCGCTGCGGAGCGGCAGTCGCTGGATGCAACTATCAACCAATACGCCCGCCGGTCCCTTCGCACCATTGGACTGGTCTACAAAGACTATCCTCAATGGCCTCCCGCTGACATACCCTCGGAAGACGGACAAGTGAAGCTCGAGTCGCTGCTGGCTGCCTCTAATTTGGTGTTTCTTGGAATCGTTGGAATCCAGGATCCTGTTCGTTCCGGCGTTCCTGAAGCAGTTCGAAAAGCACAACATGCTGGTGTTACAGTCCGAATGGTTACAGGCGACAACATTGTTACGGCTCAAGCTATTGCGACAGAGTGTGGCATTTTCACGGGATCTCAGGGGGTGATTATGGAGGGGCCAACTTTCCGAAGGCTTTCCGACGTCGAGATGAACACCATTCTTCCCAAGCTACAGGTGTTGGCTCGTTCATCCCCCGAAGACAAGCGCATCCTTGTCACAAGATTGAAGGCACTTGGAGAGACAGTCGCCGTTACTGGAGACGGCACGAATGATGCTCCGGCTTTAAAGGCAGCAGACGTCGGCTTTTCTATGGGCATTTCCGGTACGGAAGTTGCGAAAGAAGCATCCGCTATTGTCCTAATGGATGACAACTTTGCTTCAATTGTTACTGCACTCAAATGGGGTCGCGCAGTCAATGACGCTGTTCAGAAATTCCTTCAGGTGAGTTCATGTGTTGAGCTACGAATGGTCCAGATCCAGCCGTCTGGGCACTCCAATCATGGGCTTACAGGAGATGGTTCACTGACTAATGTCCAAACGCAGTTTCAAATTACTGTGAACATCACTGCGGTTCTGTTGGCTTTCATCACAGCTATGTATGACCCTCATATGGAACCTGTGTTGAAAGCGGTTCAATTACTCTGGGTCAACCTCATTATGGACACATTTGCGGCACTCGCGCTGGCAACAGATCCACCAACTGAGAAGATACTCGACCGACCGCCTCAACGGAAAGATGCTCCGTTGATTACCATTAACGTAAGTTATTTTCTTCCGGCACAGCACATTTAATCTGACTAATGCCCTGCTTTCAGATGTGGAAAATGATCATCGGGCAAGCACTCTTTCAGCTTATTATCACGATCACGCTCTATTTCGCGGGCCCTGAGATTCTGAGCTATGACAGAAACAACGAGGATCAAATGCTCCAACTTGACACTGTCATCTTCAACACGTTTGTGTGGATGCAAATCTTCAACGAATTCAATAACAGACGACTGGACAACAAATTCAATGTTCTCGAAGGCATCCATCGCAACAAATTTTTCATCTTCATCAACATTTTGATGGTTGGTTTGCAGGTCGGCATCGTGTTCATAGGCGGACGAGTCTTCGAGATTACAGAAGGTGGACTCACCGGCACCCAATGGGCGATTTCCATCGTGGTCGCTTTCATCTCCCTTCCCTGGGGTGTTTTAGTTCGCATCTTTCCGGATATTTGGTTCGAGAAGATAGCGCGCTTCGTTGGTAAACCTTTTGTTTTGGTATACAGGTTCCTCGCGAGAGTCTTCAGTCGGATTGGTGGGCTTTTCAAGAGAAACTCGCGCGACAGGGCCACAAGCGAAGAAGAAGTACCCACTACGATCATCATTGCCCCGCCCAACGAGAAAGCGAGGCAAGGATGAGATAGGAATGCAGCTGAATGCGGCGGCGCATCAACTTGATAGCGGTAAGAATAGTAGCGTAGATACACCATTGATGAGCGGCTTGGTGTCTGACGACTGTGCGTCCGACACATTTGTTACCATGGAATGACTGTTCTTTTTTGAGCGGGAATTACTCAGTTTATTCGAAGCTTTAGGAAACCCGTACGACCTGAACTGTTATGAACAAAAGAAGTGATTCAAAATCTGAGAACATAGGTTCATTCGAAAGATCTAATCACAATTTCATTCCATCAAAAGTGCCTAATAACCCTCGACTCCTTTAACTGCCACAGGGAAGTTTCCGGTTGATGCAGTCTGATCCTCGTTCCAAACGAGGAAGCGAGCATTTTTTGTGTCGGCGAATTTGGCCCAAAATTGAACCTAGAGTTGCGAGTTGTTGTTATATACGAGCTTTGTAAAAAGCAAGCTCGTTCATGGGTAGCCTGGTTGATCAAGGTCGTCTCAGGAGTCTGTGTGAGGCCTGTAGCGCGATTCGTGCTGTCCGTAATGCACAAAGAGCCTGCAGAGATTCCGTTCGCGAAGGTATCATTGACCTTCCAATATTGACCAGTGATGGAATTCAGGTCACAAGTATTGGGATAGAGGTTGGCAGGAGGTTCATTAGGAGATTGGGTGATGTAAAGGGTGCCTGGCTCACAGACAATTAGATATATTTTCAGCGAACAAAGCCTTTACTCTAAGACTTCAATCTCGGACCCTACAATATCGAAATATAGCCACTATCTCATGCTCAGAAGAATATTTGTCGAACTTGGTTTCATACGTCGCGATCAATGGATTGAATAACTACATGACGGCGGATGGGGACATTGAAGTCGAGGTCACCGATAAGGCGCTCTTTTGGACAATGGACAAGACATCCATGCATACTCAGTGGGCGTATCTTACTGCTTTGCAATGTTAGAAGAAGAAAAAAGCCTCTACTTGTCTCAATAATCAGAGTGTTATACACCTGCTAGATACTGACAAAGTGATGTACATGGTTACCCACTGGCCTTTCGCTCAGGACCATCCTACGCACCTAATTACTTGGCCACGACTTTTGAGTCTTCGATGCTGGTTATGGAAACTTCGACGGCAACCAAACTAACTAATCAACAAAGATTTAAACTCCTCGAAGAGAGTTAAGTATGATACCGACTAGCGGATATGTAGCCATTGCCTTTGAGACTAATAATCCCAGTGTAAGTAACAATTAGAGCAAACTAATGAAGATCTCTAAGTAACTAGCAGTTTATTATGTAAAAGCTTAGTTAATGTAATACCGTATCACCTAGCACACTTCAGAAGGGCTCAACGTATAGTTTTTGAGTGTATGTCAGAAATTACTTATTATACTAATACCTTAAAGAGAACTTGCACAAACTAGATAAATCAAGAAGACTAGGTTGTCCTAACTAAATATTATTCCGGGTGTTTAGACAACCCCCTACAAAAGTTGCGCCTAAAGGAGGAAAGGACTATATTGTGCCACAGTGACACTGGAGATGCACAACGCCGAAAAGAGTAAACCAAATTGGTAAACATAGCATAGGAAATTTGCTCTTATAGAAAAGTATAGTCCATTAAATACTGACACGGCAAAGTCCGACCACATGATGTGACCCTGCGACTTCTTATTATTTACATGTAATTGCGAGCCGTAAATAAACAAAAGACCGAGTTTTTCTCCTTAGTACGCCAAAAATTGCAGTTGTAAGAAATCAGGAGTTGCTTCTGAAGCTAGTAAAGTTCCCTGGCGATATATCAGATGTTCGCAGACATACTATTTGTCCTCGGGGTTCGTCAATTACATCGGATGTGAGATAAAACTGATGCGATTGGTGTGATAGCTGTCATGAAGTCGAAGATGACAGACTTGCCCTCCTTGACGAACCTTTCGCTTCTCTCTATAATGTGTATCTAAACTCCTTGTTTAGACGGTCGGTAATGTCACTGAACTCAATATCTGTGGAGTGCTCAAGCCCACAATCTTCCTCGAGTCTCTGGCGTCGCTTGTTCTCCCAGATGTAGTATGACCTCAGCATCAAGGTGAAGATCATGGCCAAACCGCATGTGACAATGATCGCAGTCTTTGCAGGAAGGTAACCGGGGGCAGATTCGGCGGTAAAAGTTAGAGGTCCAATAATGTTGCCAACGCAGAAGCAAATGAGCAGCGTAGCATTCATGGTGACCTGCTGGGTATCAACAATGGTTAAGGGCTCTGTCTTGAATGCTTACCTTTTTCGTGTGCCCGGCATAGTTGGCGCCAACCAAAGAGTACAAGAGGGGAAGTGTTGCACCAATGCAGTTCGTCATGTAGTTGCCGATGAGCTTGCCTGCTTTATTGTTGTTGGGAAGAAACGCCATAAGCGCCGCGCCAACAAATCCAGGGATAAGGAGACATATGATGTTGATAGCTCGTTGATTAAAACGACCTGCCATGTTTGTCGCTGCCAGGATCGAAACAATACTAACAGCACCCGATGGGATGGATAACAAGGCTGTCTCCTTGGAAGTATATCCGAATCCCTTTATGATAGTAGCCTGAAACGACGATACGGCGCCATTGGGAACATTCGAGGAAATTGTAATGAGTGCCAGTAGATAAGTTTGTGGATCAGTGAAGCACTCGATGAACTGCGGCCACTTGAAGTGCTTGTTCTCAACACCTGTTTGGTTCCCCCGCAGACGTTCGATGGCCCATATCTTTTCTTCTTGAGAGAGAAACCGAGCGCTCATGGGGTTATCTGGGAGAACAAGAATGACTGTGACACCAATAACAATGGTGATCAAGCCACAGATGAGGAACATGATCTGCCAAGAAGTGAAACCGGAGCTGTGGTAATGCTGAAAGCCGAAAGAGATCAAAGAACCAACGATGGTACCGCCTCCTGTACCGAGATACCAAATGCCCATGCGAGGAGGCTGTTCTTGTCGTTTGTACCACTATGGCATATTGTCAGTCGACTAATTGGTCTCGGCACGACACAGAGTACTTACCATAGTAGTTATGACAATCAGCGAAGGCGCAACAGCACTTTCGAAGACACCCAGGAGGACTCTTGTTACAACCAAGCCAGCCCAGTCATGACAAGCTGAAGTGGCTGCTAGGACCACGCCCCACAAGCATACCATAATGCCAATATACTTCGCCGTTGGGAACCTCTGCATACCCCAGGCGTGAGGGAATTCGAATGCCAAGTAGCTTACGTAGAATATCATGGCCAACTGCGAGTATTGGTCACCCGTGATATTTGTGTCATCCTGCAAGCCCATAACGTTGGCGTAGTTGATCAAAGTCTTGTCGAGATATTGGAGGATGTAGCAGGCGAACATGAGCGGCACGATGCGCCAGTCAATCTTGCGCTTGAGCCTGCGCTCATTCTCAGCCGTCATTGAACTAACATCGCCGCCGTTGCGTAGGAAATCGAGGGCGGCATCAGCGTTGTGAATGTCTTTGACCTCACCAAGCAGCACCTCAGGCTGGCTGTTACCAGCGCTAGGGGCCTTTTCGACATCTATTTTCTCGTTAGAAGTCATTTCTAAGACTTAGTCGAACTTGGAAGTATGAGCTGAGCTCCAAACGTCGATAGCGAGGTGGGTGGTTGTACCGAGCGTCTTAAGTTCGTGTCAACTCATAGCGCATGGTCCTTTTTCGTACATTGGGAGTTGTCTATGACGCATCTGCAACCCCAGGACTAAGTGGTAGCATGGAAGCGACGGCAGATTCCCCGGTTTGGAAATTGATAAGTATGCGATGATCGACAATAACGATGAGTTTTGACCAATTGAGCGTCACGGTGCTCCGTGGACCATGCCTTTGCAGGAAGGTGACTGGGGTTTTGGTTGGTCGTCGGTAGTTGTTATCTTTAAGCGGAAAAGAAAAAGCCGAAGAGGCCAGTTAATTGCCTATTGCAGCGGGGTTAGACGTGTCTCGTACCTGATAAAGAATGGCAAACATACCCATCGACTTCTGCCGGTGATTTTACTATGTGGCGATTGAGTGCTCTCGGCGTATGCTCGGCGTCGTCTGTCACGCATGGGACCATGCAGCCAGATAGAAGCTAGCCGATGGCGGAGCAACCTACCCGACGATGATGTCCGACTTGTATCCATAAGGTGTCTATGGTTTGTGAAGGCTTTTGACTAGTATTAGTGAGGAAGAGACCCTTTATATCATACTAACTTCTTTATTTAAGGGTCACGACCGTTATATTCAAGTGCTTCTGCCTGACCAGAACAGGGGTCACGCAAAATTATATTTCTAAGCATAGCAATAGCGCCAGATAACACAGTCAGCTCAAACAAATCCTAGGTCAGCATAAGCTATTTCTTGAATAGCAAGAGTCAGGGAACCTTAGATGAAATGCCAAAGAGAGAAAAGATAGCCAAGCTTTCTACAACTGTGATGCAAAAGCAGAACCGCAGTTGCACTGCTACAACTGCGACCTATATACTATCACGACAACAACACATTCGAGTCCTTAGTTCTGGTCAAGGCCGTATAGTTGAATTAAACCAGTAATCTTCAACAGTAACGCGTGTTATTTTTTGTGGGAATATGTTTTTTTCTATCTCTTTTTATACGAAAGATCTATAAATGTAAGAATTTCTCCTTAAAACACGAAGTTGCTAGTAAATAAAAACCTTAGATAATTTCTCTTTTTCCCTAAGGCGTTATAATAATTAAAACATGTTTTTAATTTAAACTAGCTAGAACGATGCCAGTCTCTATATATCTTTGAAATAGGCTAATACCGGAATAAATTGTAGATCTCCTTGTTTGCAAAAGACCTCAATGATAAGCGAGTAAAATAATAGAATCGGGTGTCACGCACCAGGGCGACACCTAACAAAACCACCATACTAGCCCACTGGCCTGACTTCCATCCTCAGACGCCCTCATCAGCGCGCCAGCTCACAGAGGGTTCTGATAGATATCACACCGCGCGCAGGATAACAGCGAAAGATTCAGGAACCGATATATGGTCCAACTCTCGGTCCCGATAGCAGGATCAATGCTGCACCCTGGGGCAGCACTTATCAAATAACCTAGCCAATTCGCTGACTCTCCATGTAAATTAAATGTAGCATGCTTCTACTAGCTTGCCAGCCCTGGTTACCTTGACAGATACTACCTAGCTCATGATAATTTCTAATAAAACTATGACAATCCGATAGACAACTCGATCTCTAGGTCTAATCTCGTAAAAAACAACAGAAAAATCTCACCTCTAGGTATCGAGAGTTGTGACTGAAAATCTGTGATTCTCAAAGCTGCTATGGTAGTAGCTGACGATAGGGATGGAATTACCCGCCCCATGGGCACCGATGGGTACCCAAACTTTTGGGGCGGGTAATTTGGGTATACCAAAAAAAAAACTAAAAAAAAAACTCTAGATACCCATGGGCCCCAATGGATAACACCTATGGGTAATGCGTACTTACTGGGTACCCAGCTAATGGGTAATGGGTAATGGGTAGGACGGGTAATGATATATTGTAGAAATCACTTTTAGTAATCTTCTCATCAGTTTATGTTCCTCAATCTTATTCCTTTAAGCTCCTAATAACATCTTGGTTATCCTTTTTTATTTTATATAACGAAGACTTTTAGATACCAATGTACTACCCATATGACCCACCCCATGGGTAGTTTGGGTAGACCAAAATTACCCATGGGTAGAATGGACCGCGACTCATTTTGGTTACCCATGGGTAATTCCATCCCTAGCTGACGAGGTGTTACCTCTGATAAATAAGTACTTAGTATCTACTGTATCCAGTATATTATACCGGGTCTTCAACTACTACTAATGATATTGAAAATGGATGTGGGCACGGAATTGGGTCAAGAATAAAAAAAGGCCAACCGGCATATCTTGAAGTTTAGCGCTTATAAGTGTTTTAACTTCCAAGCTGTAGCCATCCAAAAAAAAAAAAAACCGCTTAATATGTACGGTGTTGTTCAATTGGGCCTCCGCGTTTCTTGTGTAAACTTGAATCTCTATCCAATACTTTGGTTTTATAGCAGTGTCGGCTATTGTTTTCTTGACACTGACCTGAAGCCCGAAGGCTTTGAAAAGCCATTGAATCGTGACGATAGTGCCACCAAGGCCACCCATGTGTTTCTCGTCGGGAAAAATACTAGTCACAAGTTAGCAAGTGCTCTTTTGGATGAACCACATGGTTCAACAGTACCGGATTTCTTTTGTTGATCCGTGCTCAAGGCATAGAAAATAGTCATCGATTGGAAATACCCCGTCCTGTTTTCCCTGGTGTGCAAAGCAAAGTAAGAATGGATACATTGTCCAGGGGTGGGATAGTATTTAGAAACATACGTTTACCAGAAGTAGAGGCGCACATTCGGGCGAGTCTAGGGTGGCATCTAGTAGCAAAGAAAACTTCGCACTGGCGTCGCTCTTGAAATTTTTCGACGTCATCTCCATAAGCAAATTTGTGCGCAAAAGACGCAGAGGCGCGGCGGACCTTTTAGTATCAACGGGATATGTGAAGAACGTGTGGGCTGCCCAGCTTCCACTTACCTGTGGGGGTATTAGCGGCTGTAAATGTCGTCTAACTACTCAAGGTCGAAGGCGTGATGACATGCTCCGCCATGAGAAACGGCGCCCCGAGTCTGAGTTGCATGAGTGTGAGCAAACCGGGTGGAGTAATAGGCGCCCGTAGGAATGCCCCATACACAAACTTTCTTAGAATCAATGCTTTCGTTCGCTTCAATCCAGGCGAACACACTCGACCACTGGCGCTCTGGGCTCTTTAGATCAGGTGCCAGAGCCGGTGAGTCTCCTGTGCCTGGGCATTCGACACACATGTATCCGACGCCATTTTTACGGAAAACGTCTGAATAGTACATGAATTCCGGTCGCCAAGCGTCCAGGCCGCACACAACAAGGACCAAAGGCACCGGGCTGTCATTAAGAGCGCAGTGCGGTAACGTAAGCCATGCCGGCACAACTGTGCCTTCGCCATCAATTCTGAACGTGTGCGGGATGTGCATCACACCACCAAGATTACCAAGACTGACTTCGTTGGGATAGGCAAGCGATTTGCGATCAGAAGCTCAAAGAACCATGGATGCTGAGCACCAACTGCTCATGCGTTAACCGTCTTCGAACCAGGAGCTCGTGAGAGATGCTGCCGTGTCTCAGCTAAACTCAGTGATGCCCCAGCTACTTTCAAGGGCAAACAGCCCCCTGGCCCAGGAAAATACAACCATCACGGCCCAGTATGTCAACTGTTCTTCTCATCCACAAAGAAGAGAAGCTTGTCAGTTTTCGTCCGCTGCTTCTCGTGGTCAATCTCTGGACAGATTGACCGGCGCCGAAGAATCAAGCTCCGCAGTCGACGGAACTGCTAATGCCGGACTAGCTCCCGTGAATAGTGCTCCTTCGTTGGGAACTACTTCCGGCTGTCCCGCAGATCAAACACTTGACGGTAGCAACCTTGATGCCAACTATTGGTTGGGCTCCAATTACATGGATCAAGTCTTGGCAGACTTTTTAGCGGATTTAACTAAGCAAAGTGATGATGGCGACTCCGGATCTCACGATTGGCTTGCTATGTTACAAGGCCTAAACTTTATTTGAGACTCAAAACGTCAAAGAAGCCAAGTTTAGCAGAACCTACAAATTATTCTCCGCAAAATATTGTGTTCCCTGCTATTAGTCAATAATTTCTTCGACTTTTACCAAATTTGTTTCTTAGCTGGGTGAACTCTTGCTGATAACTCGCCAAATCCAATCTTGGAGCCATCGCTGCCTGCCCATGCTTCCATAACGACTTTGTCACCGTCTTCTATCCAGCTCAAGTTCTCACCACTCTCCAGAAGGAGCGGGTGCTTGGCGTTCTTCATCGCCTCTTGGAGACACCCGGATCGTCCGGTGCCAGGTGGGACGCTGTCTTCACTTGCTTGTTGCTCAGTCGAAGACAACGTGCCTGTGCCCAGGAGGTCTCCGCTTCTCAAACCACAGCCAGCAGAGCTCTGATGGGCGACCATCTGGAAAGGAGACCAGTGAAGGTTTTTGAGGTTGCTTCGTGCAAACAATGACTTGAAATGCCCCCCTTTTTGTAAGAACAAAAGTCAGCTTCGGTATTCTGTTGCACTGTTACGGAAAAGGATGGTATCTGGGCCACCATACTGGATATATGCGTTGTCACCTACACGGAGACGTCGCCAGAACGCGACAGAAAGGATTGTTTTGTCCACTTCCCACCCGGAAATCTTCCGGCTTCAACATCAATCACTGCACCGGCTTCTTCAAGAGCGTCCAAAGTAACAACCCACGGGGATATACTCGTCCCGCAGGAATATATCCCCATTTCTGTTCGCGGCTACAAACCAGTAAAACGAGGGCCTGATGACTGGCGCACTGCTAATCACGACTGATGAAGCGCGGCCATTGTAGACCAATGTAATTTGATAGTAGTTGGAAGGAACTTCGCCGTGACCTGAAAGGGCTCTCATCTGTAGGGAATATCAGCTCTGCACATTAATATCCATATCTTAGAGTTCAGTAGGGAAATATTCTCACCACGTCCACGTGTTCATATGCGCACATGAAGTCAGTGAAGTCGCCTATAGTTGTAGGAAGGTGCATAGTCACATCCTTCCGCTGTACGAAGAACTTAGACAGTGACTTCCGACCATACCAAAGGGGCGAGTGCTCATTTCGGATCATGTTTGAATGTTTGAATGTCTCTGCGAAACTGGGTTCTTAGTTCCCTTGGAAGAGCGGCAAATGCATTCAGGGTCGACTATACTCATTCTAATGATTTCAACTTAAAGACTTTGACTATCTACTTACTGCTGCTAATGCGGTTCTGAGGGCTGTTGCTGAGGACTTCGTCTCAAGTAGGCAGCCAGCATCCACAAGTTCGCATAGGTCTAGGACATAGTCACCTATGGCCACCCCCGGCCAAGCATCCTTCAAAAATTATTCAATCAGGATCATTTTCTCACACAAGCTTTCCTATGACGGTCACAGTAGTGAATGAACGGCCATACTTTTGTCTCTGTTTTAAAGATCCCAATTGGAATGTTTGTCACTGAAAACGGAAATTCCCGAGGAATGGCAAACGGGTAGGAAACATGTTGTGTCATTGAGGAGTTAAAGGCAAATGTATCAACAACAAGTAGTAATTGGTAACTTCTGTTTGTTCTTCTTGCGGTAATTGAATTGGCGACTTTGAGCATTAAGTATAACCCCTTTTTTTTTTCCCTTGATGAGGTCTGACCTCTTCGAATATTGGAATGGGGCAGGGTTTCCTGCGCCCAATGCGTTAACTTTTGGTCTTTGCGTTCATGGTCTTACCTAAGCAGGGTCTGATCAGGGTTTTAGATAGCTCGCCAGCTGGCCGGACTTTGACTTAGACAACTTCAACTGAACTCAACACAATCAGATTCCACCTTTTCTTTCGAACTAGAGAACCACCCTTTCTGTCTTTTGTGATGGCCAAAACTCTGATCAGATCAATCTAGGAATCTAGGGAGCCCTTGCCTCATCCATCGGGCAGCTGGTTAAGTCTCATCAGGCAGAATTTACCCTGATGAGATGGCCAGACCTACGCTTGGGTGAGGGCATCCTACGTTGCTATAGGGGGTGGTTGTGATTGCGCACTGCACCGCACCGCTCACCACAGTCATGATCACCCTGCACACTTCCAATGTGACGCGGAGAAGAGAACAGGGAACAATCTCGGACCAAGGGCAAATTGAATGCACGGGTGCCGCTCTGAATCATTCGGCCCGATGGTGATGCAAACTCGGCCCGAACCTCTCAACCACCTAACAAGACGGTTCCGATATTACCGGCATTATGCACAGTTGAGCTTCGTCATTGCATTCCTTTCCATTACCAGGAAAAGTGAGAATCTCTAACCCGCTTGCATTTAAAGCAATTTTTCTTTTAAAACAGTCCCTCTGCTCTTTCTAGAAATAGTCATATGCTTAGCGCCTCCCGTCACAGAAGCCTTCTGAACATCTTTGAACATCACGCACACTACCGGCCATCTTGTTTATTACTTAACAAACCATGGATTCACCGTCTTTCTCGGCTTTGCCTAACCCGCAACGCTTTGTAACATCCCATAATGAAAACGGCCTCGCTATATACTCAACAAGCCTCCCGGAAACGGTCGAACTCGGGGGGTAAAGAACCATAAGGGCGAGCATGGCGCTTTCGGGCTTGGGTATAGCTCAGAAGGTTTGGCGGTGTCCTTCGCCAATGACAAGGATCTCCCGGATTTCAAAAAACTGGATGCCAACCACCAGAAGTTCTCTCTCGTTCGAAAGAACGGCATTATCCTACAATATGTCGACATCGCGCTCAAGAGCGTTTCGCCAATGCACCGCACCTCCAGCCTAGACTTTGGCGTCGTTCTTATTGGTGAGCTAGCGTGCGACCTCGACTCTGGGGAACGACGAATTCTCAAGCCCGGGGACGTGGAAATACAGCGAGGGACAATGCACCAATGGCTTAACATGACGGACTCTTGGGCCAGGATGGTATTTGTTCTAATAGATGCTAGCGAGGTCGAGGTTGGTAACAGGAAGCTGGGCAAGGACCTAGGCGGGATGGTAGGTGTGCCTGCCTCATAGCAAAAGTCAACAAAAGTAAAGTTATTAAAGAAATCCATATTGGCTTCTTACTCTTTGAAAGACATTACTGCTACTAAATAAAGAAGAGTGGTTATATAGAAAGGTATATGTCATTATGGTGAATATGAGTAGTTATACGCTGGATTGATTTTAATGTCTTCATGTTAACCCTTCGGATGTCAATTGGCTCATTTTGGCCAAGGGCGGGCGGTGTAAAGCCAACCAGGGCTGATGACCTTAGTGGACTATCCCATAGTCCAGAGGTAATTACCTGTATCGTCTATAAATTATGCCTATGCTAGGGATATTAGCAATCTCTATTTAAACATTATGATATCACAATCTAAGCAACTTTTTTGAATTTTCCGCCGCAGCGGCTGCTGATTGAGGTTGTTCCCAAATATTTCCCCTAGAATCTGTCATGACTTTGACGCCTTCCTACTGCCGCAATAGGAGCAAGGCGTATCAACTTTCCCTGACCCTCGCGATGGTGCTCCTATGGGATAGGGGTATTCCTTTTATCTATAGTCTGCTTAACTTGTAAGCGTTGGCGACCTCTTCCCAACGGTGTAAACTACTAAATCAGCTAGTGTATAGTTGAGTAGTTCTTGCTATCCGTACTATGTCTTGATAGTTCGCTCTTTAGGCTTACCTTAGCGCTATAACACAGAGTTGTGTATAGGGATTAGTTTCGACAGGAAACTCTAATCAATTGTCTTTTAGCCTCTTTGACGAATAGGGTACCTCTACCAAACACATCGTTGCCATCATTTCCACCACTCATCGCATCGCCTCAATCTACATCTTCAAATTCCTTCCGGGCTTGTAGGATTATACTCACCTCCGTGTCTAACTACTTCACACGAGCACCTCTTTTGCCCCTCACGTTCCGACTGGCGCTACGTTCACTGGGTGTCTCTGAATTATCGGGATGCTGTCTGCAAGTAGATTTTGCGGGCAGGTTCCTAAGGCGTGCGAACCGTGCCGCCGCCGCAAGCTTAAGTGCTCTGGTCACAAAACCTGTCGGGAGTCCGAGAACAAGCCATCAAACTGCGTGTATAAAGCCACTTAGCCAAGTAACTGGATTGAAATGGTTCCGAGATGCGGCCTCCAAGATCATAATAGCTTAGTCAAGATGACTTCACAAACTGGTTTATTAGTATTTCTGTAGTTATACCTATTTCACAGTACTAATATGTTATCCCTGTTGTATTTAAGCAGCTTTGTGACCACGAGGCTTTCTGAAGTGAAAAATTATATCGCTTTCCATGATCATCTAATAATGTCTCTGCTTCCATTTTCAGTGCACTAAACCAATATGAGGAACCCATCCACGTCCCCAGATATTCGTGCGTCACCGAAATCCCCGTTTCTAATCAAAGCACGTTAAAAAAGTTTCCACTATCGTGCGAGTTTTCCTGTGCGGGGCAGGCAGTATGGACCTCGATGTCTTCGAGCCTCGCTTTTACCCCAACTCCACCGCACCAGGCGCAAACACGACAAGTAATCAGACCAGGCTCCTCCAATGGAGCCCGGTTGTTTCTATTCTGAATCTACATTTGACAATGTGTTTGTCCTCCCCGTTCACCCATACTTCCAATAATACCATCGCGGGTTCCTCGGCAGCTTTGGCCACATGAGAGACTTTACTGCGGCAGTCCGGCATCTACACCACATGGTTCTCATCCACCATCGTCTGGGAGGGTGGCCGAGTTGGTTATGGCGCCAGGTTAAGGTCAGCTTAACATCTGTTTCCTGGTGGGGCAACCCGCGCGAGTTCGAGTCTCGTCCCTCTCATGATACTATTTTGAAGTTTGTGTTTCAAAGCTTTTGCTTTTGTCTAATACCGCTATCATCCAGAAGCTGGATTTTAAGGATGTTCCTGACGCTTTTTTCTTTTTAGCACTTGGTCGCCTTTTTGCTTCAGTCTATGTTTGCTTGGGGTGACTCCTCGAACTTAGCCACTAGGTATGCTCCGCGAGTAGTACCCCTAATTACCATCCTTGAAGCGACTGATCACGACTCGTCGCCTCGTGCGTGCTATTTAATGCGACGTTCTCATTGAAGTAAGGAGATAAGAGCAAGTGCTGGAGAGCCCAGTGTGGACGACTGGGTGGCTGGAGGAGATAACACTCGAGGTTGTGTTCGGCCATGCGAATAGCAACCCATTCATGTTGCTGGCCTCCTTATTAAAGTAAATTTCTGACTGACACGATCATGTCCTCATGTGACCATGCAAACCTTGAGCCTAACGCGATTTAGCAGCCAACTACCGTGCCAAAGAAAGCCAGCTGGACAGGCTGTCTTCGCCTGGTGAAGCAGTAGTTAACTTAATTACTTTACAAATATAGTTGGACAGAAAATAAGAAATAGAGAGAGAGTGATGTAAAAAAAAGGATTGCGTCAATCGCTGACGGGAATTGAGCCCGACGTGGCTGGTGCTTGTCAGTTGTAATGTCCGAGATGATCACGCATGATGCTTTAACTTACGGGTCGAACCCACAACCTTGAGATTAAGAGTCTCACGCTCTACCGATTGAGCTAGCCGGGCGGATGGGAATCCAGTGGCTTCGTGTGTATTGGTTCGGACGCCGGAAATAATCCAAGGACCACCAATGGTGCGATCGAAACACGTTTATTTTTCGTACTTTTGCGACGCTGTGTGTCTTTTTGAGAGGGTCATCGCTTCTGCTCTGCGTAGGGCTTTGTGTGGTTTTGCTCCACGGTGGGGCCGGGCATCCGAAAGGGGTGTGCAGGCCGGGGCCGGGGCCGGATGATACCGAGGACCGGCGCGCGCCGTCGTGATCCTCGTCACGCGGGTTGGGTCATCCGTCCTACGCAACAACGCTTGCGAGTAGAGGGGAGCTTATCCGCAATGAAAAGAAACGGTGCTAGCTTTGGGCTTCGTTTCACATACCAGGACGCTTACTGTGCCTGACAGTCGCTTGGAAACCACTCCCACGAGCTGAGCTGCTTATGTTCAACATAGGCAACCCAGTTGACTTGTTGTCCAACTTCGAGTACATATCCCGTATGCTGTTCATCGAGGTAAGTAAGCAGCTTTGAGATCGAAATGGCCGGAGAGCGGAAGCATTATCATAGAAAGCTATCAAGGCAGGCCACGCTATGACAGTCTCGGACGTGTCCGTACTACTATAACAGTTGGGTTAGAGGTGGTGAAGCAGGCGAATGACAATCATGACGGGACCCTCACTGAGAGACTTTACAGTAACCAGTCAGATACCAGACGGCATCAAACGATAGCGCGGGTCTCATCGAAAGAGAAGTGACAATGAACTTTGACGACATAAGAGAATTCATTTTGTAGAGTATATCTTGGCTATGCACACTCTGCAGGTCTTTTAGGTCTGCCCTATTTTCGCCCTTCCGTTTGAGCCTCATCACTCCCCAGTCATATCAATACAGACTTTGAGTAAAGAAGCAACTTCCACCGCCATTACCACATCGTCTCCATCAATTCATCCCTCAACCGGCATTTAGTGTCCACCTCCCCTGGCTCTCTTCGCGCCCGCGCCTCCGCCGGCCTCGGAATCGCCTCTTGGCCTTTTGTTTCCGGGCTGGAAGTCATTGGCGCCCGGGTTCAAGGACCCGGCCCCGTGGCCTCCTCTGCCGCCACGTCCGCCGCGTCCCGCCATGCCACCTCTCTCTGCACCACCGCTTGACACCCTGTTACCGGCAGCAAACGCACCGCCACGGCCGCGTCCAGCAGCGCCACCGCGGCCAGGCAGAGGAATACCGCTCCGTTGGGCTGGCTGACCTTGAGTCGCTGGTTGCTGTTGCGCTTGACCTTGCTGTCCCTGCTGTCCCTGCTGTCCCTGCTGGCCGGTCTGGCCGGTCTGGCCGGCCTGTGCACCTTGGGTACTCGAGGCAAATGGATTCTGTTGTTGTTGCGGCTGTTGTTGCGCTTGGGCCCCTTGAGCGAAGGGATTGGCTTGAGATTGTGTACCATTAGCAGCGCCAGTCGCGAACGGATTCGCCCCGGCTGCATTGGCTGTTGGTTTGTTCTCTCCGGGGGCGGGGATTTGTCGCTTCTGCGGGATGGCACTGCCCGGCGGAGGAATGCCGCTAGGAGCAGTGGCCGGCGGTGGGGCTTGGTTGGTTGGTGCATTAGGGGCAGCTTGAGAATTGTTAGAGCCAATGAAGAGTCCCGTCTCTCTGGGGTAAGTCTTACCATTCGAAACCGCACCAGCTTGAGCTGGCGGCACAGAAGGAGCTGATATGGATGGACGGGGTGCGGCCGGCTGTGCGTTGCCAGCGGGCTTCGCCGGGCTTGGCAGCGGCGCGGCGGGAGCTGGCTTGGCAGCCTTGGCCTCCTCCCACACCTCTCCCACCGGTCTTTGAGGCGTCTTGACTGCAGCAGTAGACACAACCTCGATCTTGGCATTGGCGCTCCTGATTTGATTGTCCTTCATGTTGATCTGCAGCGCAGACTTCTTCTGAGCCAGCATCTGGCCCTCCTCTCGAGCACTCGCAATTCTCTGCTCAAACTCGGCCTTCAAGCTTGTCTCTGTCTCGTTCTTAACCTTGGCAGTTTGCTCCTCCAGCTTCTTTCTAAGATTTGAGGACATGATGCTGCGCACTGTGGGGTTCGTGGAAAGAAACTTCCGGATCTCGGCGTCGGGAAGCTGAGATAGATCTGTCGAACCAGCGGGTGTGCCAGTCATTGGCGTTGTCGAAGCCACTTCAGGGTCCTGCTGCTTGATAGGCGTTGCGGGTACAGCTGGCTGCTCGTCTGCGGGTTGGCTAGAAGCAGGACCTTGGTGCTCGGCTTTCCAGATAATCTTCTCCTGTTCCAGCTTGGTCTTGTATTCCTCGTCTAGCTTCTCGCGAGACTGACGGAGCTTTTCGTTCAAGGCGTTCCTCATCTTGTCTGACCGTTCCTTGATTGTCTGAGTAATGTTCTCCTCAAGCTCGTTCGCCTTGCGTTCGTACTCTGCAGCCTTGGCCTCAGCAGCGGCAATCTTCTCCTCCAAGGCCTTACGCTCATCGTTGGACAGGTCATTCGTGCCGTGTGTAGTTGCTGCTACGTTGGCGTTGTTGTCCGTGGGCTCGGCTGCGCCTTGCGACTGTGACTGAGCAGCCTGTTGCGCGGCTTGAACAGCCTGGTCTCTCTCGGAGGTGACCGTCTGTAGCTGCGTTCGGAGATTTTCGAGCTCTTGCTCGGCGGTTGCCTTCTGTGCAGAAACAGCATCCAGCTGGCTTCGAATTTCAGTGAGTTGCTGCTCCAGCTGGGCGACGATTTGCGTGGAGACTGATGTCGACGCATCCGCTGGGGGCTGGGCGCCTTGAGCGCCAGACTGTGCTGCCTGGGCATCCTGCTGGAGCTTCTGGACCTGTTGCTGGAAGCTCTGGATCTGTTGCTCAAACTCGGTGCGTTGCTGCGTCGACGTCTGCAGTCTCTGTCGCGTTGACTCCAGTTCCATGTTCGCATTGTTGAGTTGCTGTTGGAGTTGGTCCTTCTCGGCGACCACGGCATCCTTCTCGGCAACGGCCTCATTCCGCGCCGTGTTGGCGTCGTTCTTCTCGCCGGTAAGCTTTCGCGACCGTTCCTTGAACTGGTCCGTCATGCGCTGACGGGTGTTCTGCCAGTTGGCTCGCTCAGTCTCCAGCAGTTGCTTAGCTTCCTCAATCTCGGCCCGCAGAGGGGTCTCGGACTCCTTGAGGGCGTCGCGTTCAGCTTGCAGGTCAGCGATGGTCTGCTTAAGCTGTTCCATCTCAGCAGGGTCGACACGACCGTATTTCGTAAGAATGCCCTCGGTCCGCTTCTGCCATCTGTCACGGTCCTCTTGAACTTGCTTGATTTCATCCTCGAGAAAACCCTTCTGAGTCTGGAGTTCCTCAATCTTGGCCTCAAGAGGCTGAACCTTGCCTTCTAGCTCCTCGATCTTGGCGTTCTTCTCGGAGATCTGAGTACGCGCCTGGGCAAGTTCGTTCCGAAGGGTAGCGCTGCTCTCACGGTAGAGATTGAGTTCGTTGAGCTTGTCCATCAGATCCTTGTGGGCGATGGATGCTTGACCGCTCTCAGCTTGCGAACGACGTTCTTGATCCAGCTTGAGACGGGCCTCCTCGAGCTGGGATTGAGAATACTCCAGTTGTTGCTGCAGGCGCTTGGATTCTTGCACCTTGAGGTCGTACTGGACCTCCAGGATCTCCTTCTCGCGTCGGAGGTAGTTATTGAGTTCGCGAAGACCATCGGCTGCGCTATCGTTGCCGGTTTCTGAACTGCCGCCAGCGTCCTCAGCCGACGTATTGCGACCCTCCTTGAGCGCAGAGAACTGCTTCGTAATGCTTTCCAGTTGCTCGTGCAACAGCTTGTTTTGGGCATTAACGTCGTCACGACGAGTCTTGACTTCCGACATCTCTTGCTCCAGTCG
This sequence comes from Colletotrichum incanum, assembly GCA_001625285.1. Taxonomy (NCBI): domain Eukaryota; kingdom Fungi; phylum Ascomycota; class Sordariomycetes; order Glomerellales; family Glomerellaceae; genus Colletotrichum; species Colletotrichum incanum. The sequence continues at coordinate 77,777 of LFIW01000875.1, forward strand.
TTGTCTTCTCTCCTCCCAAGAGCTCTCACTCTGAGACAGAGCAACCTTGGCAGACTCGGCCTCGGCTCTGAGAGTTGCAGATTGGCTTTTTAGCTCGTTGTATTCGGTGCGCAACTGCTGGACCAGCTTGGCAGCTTCAGCGTGCTTGACGAGCTCGTGTTCGTAATCCTGTTGAGCCTTGGCGGTGATCTCAGATTGAGCACGTAGGTCCTGTTGGTGGAACTTGGCGGCCTCGGCGTGGCGCTCCGTCTCTTCCTTCAACCGCTTTATTTCTTCGTCCAAGATGGTCTTCTCGTCCTCGTACTTACGGGCAACCTCGGCCTGAGAGTCGCGCAGGTGGGACAACTCCTTGTTAGAGTTTGCCAGCTCGGTTGACAAGTCCTCGACACGCTGCTCAAGCTCCTTGATCTTGACATCCTTGCCCGTGAGAGCAGCTTCCATTTCCTCCCTGTATTGTTCCTGAGAAGCTGTGAATTCGGACAGGGCCTCTTCATTCTGCTCGCTGAGCTGCTTATATTGCTCAGTCTGCTCTTTGGCATTTTCGAGTTGAGACTTGGCGATATCGAGCTCCCTCTTGAGGTCGGAGACCTCGTTAATGAGCTCGCGTACCTCAGCCTCATTCTCTTGATCGGTCTGAGTGGAGGGTGCCATGGTCCCAGGGCGGGGCGTAGGCCTGGGCGCCAGGCGACCAGCCCGCTCTTCGGCATTGCGAAGCTCAATGGTAAGCTCGTCAACACGCGCTTGAAGATGGTCACGGCTGGTTTTGACGGCTACATGCTCTTCACGGATTTGGCTGAGGCTGGTAGAGAGTTCGTCGATGCGCTTCTGTGACTCGCGTGCATCAAACTCCTTCCTAAGCTGAAGCTTTTTCCCTTCCTCCATCTCATCCGACAACTTTCGTTTCGTGCTGTTGAGCTCTTGTTCGAGTGTGTCGATCTTCGACTGCGCTTTTCGTCTGTATTCGGACTCGGAAATATCGCGCTCGTTTTGCATCGACTGCTGGCTGGCCAGGAGGTTGTTGAGTCGCGTCTTCTCCTGCATAAGGTTCTCGTTGTCTTGGTTGAGACGATCCTGAATGTCCTTCCACAATTTCTTCTCGGCCTTAAGATTCGCGGCCTCGTTGCGGACACTCTCAAGCAAACCCTTGGCATCGATGAGCTCTTCGGCGACCTGCTGGGTTCGGATTTCGTGCTTGATGGAGTCTTCGGACAGCGACTGGTTCCGCTTCTGAAGCTCCTTGTTCTCGCTCTGGAGAGCGACAAAGTTAGAGTGAAGCATCTCGTATCGCTCCGAAGCAAGAGTGATCTGACTAGAGATCTTGGCGACCTCACCCTGGAGGGAGTTCTTCTCGCTAGAGAGCCTGTCAATTTGCTCCCGCAATGATCGGCGGACTGATTCTTCGTCATTCCGATATGTGTCGAACTCGACTTGCAGGGCGCGGAGGGCGGCTTGGGGCGACACACCATCACCCTCTCCGTTCTCGATGCTAGCGAGCGGTGGGCGCTGTCCGTCATCCGAACCAAGGATGGAGGCGAGTTCGCCAGCGGTGGCCTTCTGCTGAAGAAGGCGTCTGAACATGTCACGCTCGGCCTTGAAACTCTCCATTGTCGTTCTCAAAGACTTGGTCTCGTCGATCATGTTGGCGAGTTCCTGTTGCAGGCGCTCAACAGCTTGGTGATCCTCCACGGCCTGGCTCTTGGCAGCAACAGCTTCCTCGCTTTCCATTTGCTCTGCCAGCTCCCGGGTGACCCTCAAAAGCTCTTGGTTCTTGGCTTGAAGTTCTTGAATGTCCTTGAAAACGACAAACTTCTGGGTGATGAACTGGTGAGTGTCAGACATATCGGCAAGAGCACCCTCGGTGACCTCGCCACGAGAAAGCTGCTCCAAACGGATGGTCTCTTCGCGGCTGAGCTGCTCCAGGCCCTTTTCGCGGGCGTGCATGTTGAAGACCAGCATTTGGATCTGGGTACTGAGATCGCGAATCTGTGTGCGAAGGATCTTTGACTCCGCCTGTGCATTCGCCAGCGCGCCTTCAGCCTTCCTCGCGCTCTTCTTCGCAGCATCGCGCTCCTCGAAGCTCGTCTGAGAGAGCTCGGACATCCTAGTGATCTCGGCTCGCAGGGTGTCGGCTTCGTTCTGGAGTTCCTCGATCTCGGGTGTCTTGGCCTCCAAGAGAGCAATCATGTTGTCGAGCTCTTCGGCGAGCTGCTGGTTGCGTCTTTTCTCTCCCGCCAGCTGCCCCTTAACCTTGTAAAGTTCATCAATGGCCTGGGTTGCGGTGATTGCCGACTTGCTTCGTGCAGAGGCCGGGGTGGCGAAAGGAGAGGCAGGTCTTCCGAGGAATGAGCCGTTCATGCGCGGCGTCTGTGGTGTAGGTGTGGAACCACGAGGGATTCCCTGTTCCATGCGAGCATGGAGCTCGTCGACCTCACCCTCGAGTTGAGTGACTCTCTCCTCCAGAGCACGACAGGTCTCCCTCTCCCTTTCGAGCTCTTGTTGAATACGTCTGATTTCGTTTGCATGCTTTTCCTTTAAAGCTTCCTTCTCTCCCTCCAGAGTCTGGACACGGGCCTTGTGGCTGTCGGCTAGTTGGTTGGTCATATCCACCACGCGTTGCTTGCTCTCGATTTCGTGCTTGTAGCTCTCCTCGCTGCGGGCAAAAGCTTCTTGCTGCTGTTGAACCTTGGTGAGAGCCTCTTCGGCCTTGGCCTGGGCGGCGTCGAGACGGTCTCGGAGCTGTTGTTCGCTTCGCTTCAGGGATTCAATGCTGGACTTGGCGTCTTCGTTTTGTCGTTGTAATTCGGCGATACGTGCTCCCTTTTCGCGGCGGTACTTGAGAGCTTCCTCGCTCTTGGTCTTGAGTTCGGTCTCAAACCAGTCGCTGTTACGTCGAGCCAAGTCGAGTTGCTGCTGGAGAGATTCTTCCCGGTATTTAGCGCTGCTGACCGCGGCCTGGGCAGTCTGAACAGCCTGTTGCAGGGACGTGATCTCTTTCTGGAGCTGAACATTCTTCTGGTGCTGCTTGGCCAACTCCTCAGAAAGCTCCGAGTCGCGGGCGTTCCGTGACTCCAACAGGGCCATATTCGCGCGGTTGGACGATTGCAAGGATTCGATTCGGTCGCGGAGGGTAGTGATCTCCGAGTCGTGGTCGGATCCACGCGACTTGAGCGACTGGAGCTCATTCTCGACAGTTTGTCGCTTCGTCTCTGTGAAAAAGGAGTCAGTAAGCCGTCCCCTAGTAGGCTTGCACACGCATTCAATGGCGCATTGCCAACGCACCTTCCTCCTTTAACTTTTGACGAACTTCCTCGACGTCCTTCAGTGCCTTGTCGGCAGTCGCCTTGAAGGTCTGGCATCTAGACTCTGCGCTGTGGTGGGCGCTCTCGAGTTCGATATCGACCTGGAGCTTCTGCGCGTACAGTTCGTCATGCTCTCGGGCTTTCGCAATGACGGCTTCGAGGAGGCTCGCGACGAGCTCGGGGGTCGGATCGGTCGTGGCTGTCGAAACTGTCGATTCGGACAAGCCAAGGTGTCCGGCCACATAGCCTATATCCACCGCCGCTGCCATTGTGATTGTGTTTCAAGGTCCGGTTGTCGACATCGAAAGAGAGTTTCAAGTTCGTTCGTGGTCGATGAGGTGTTGTTTGTTGGTTCGACGCGCGAACACCCCACCAGTCGGGAGAGGCTGAAGCAGGAAAGAAGGGAGTTTGATGGGAGAAAAGAGATGAGAAAATTTGGACCCTCGTCTTCAGAGGAAGATTCAGCCTGAGTCCGCCTTTGTGGGTTGAGGCGGGTGAGGTTCAAGCCGGCGACGGGAATTGGGGTGTGGATTTGGCGGTTAGCGTCAACAGTCAGATCGCAAGATTTTGGGAGAGAGCGCGACCAGGAGGATGTTTTCCAGACCAGCCAGCACACTGCACAGTGGAACCCTACCAGCAAGGCTGGGGAAAGCTGCAACCATGGGCGACAGAGCCTGGTTTCAGCCAATCAGGAGGGGCATGGGCTTCCAGCTGCCACTATCACCGACAATCAGCCGGCTGACTCATCTGCAGCTCCTGCAGCTAAACATGTGGGTCCATATTTTGGTGATGAAGTCAGAGCTCGCCTACCGAGACACACCGAGCATTTCCTCGGTAAGGGCGGAGCGCTCGGTGAGGCATCGGTGAGTTTTCCTAACCCCAGCTCGTGTGACACATCGAAGGGGAGGCTTTCACTTCCGACTTTCAACAGGAGAAGCTTCCCTTCATCGTGGCTTTTCCTGTGTTTCAAAGAGCCTTGATCAGACAAGAGGCATTTGTCTGGCGGCCACACAAGATGCATTTCAACGTTTTATTAAAGCCTCAAGGCAGTTGGTATCCCACTCATACTATCACACTGTAGCTTCCAAATTTCCCAGTGCTCAGATTTACCAGCAAGGCAGGTTATATCATCGACGATGCTGACTTGCATCCATCTCGGAGTACCCTGATGTTGGCCCTGCATGCCACCCCATCCCCTGCAGTTCCGCCCGTTGCTGTTGTTGCCCCGATGCATGATACACTGGCTTTGGTCCGCTTGGCGTCTGGTGTTGAACAGTTTTTTGGTACTGTTGTTGACCTTGCAGCTCCATGGGCATATGATGTCCATCAGGCTGAAGCTGGCTGTTGCTGTTGGCCGGCATCTCGGACGGTAACCGCGTTTGACCATGGAGTTCCGCGCGCAACGGCGGCGGGGCGAACATACTGGTGGAATCAGAGACGGGAGATATGGTGTCCGACCGGGGAGATCCCGTTTGGGAAATGCTCATCTGGGGACTCTTTGGCGGTAGGGTGGACAACATGGTCCCGCCCAGCTCGGGAGGCCCGGTCATCTCTGGTGGGCCGATGGTCGAGGAAATGGGAAACCTCGGCTGGGTTTTCCTCCTGCGGCGGTAGATCAGGAACGCAACGAGGCCTGCAATGGACAAGGCACCAATGACAGCGACGATCCCGCCTACAATAGCAGCAATACCCGGTCCGCCAGAGCTTGTATCATTGCCATTCGAGCTACTTCCGGCAGCACTTGAACTGGTACTCGTGGGCTGAGGTCCCGGAGTTCCTGATCCGGTTCCAGCTTGTGCAGTTGCATAAGTTTGGGCGACTAGCCTGCGTTAGCAAATCATTTGATCGTGACAAAACTCTGGGGCTCTTACTTGATTCGGCAACCGTCGCGACCACCTCATTCCTGGCAGCCTTGCAGTAAAAGTCCAAGACGGCCAAGGCAGAAGAAACGTCCTCGGAAGCCGTGGAGGAGCAGTAGTACTTGATATCAGACGTCACTGTGCTCGTCACCAGGTTTGTGACACCGTCCTTTAGGCAGATACACGACGCAAGCGCCTTGGGTCCCTCGGGGCACTGGTATCTCGTGAGTGAATTCATTGCGTTGGACATTCCAGACTGTGCGCATGGAGCTAGCGAGCTGTACTGGGATAGAGCAGTCATGTAGTAGGTCATGTCCCCAGGAGGCGGCGACGGCTGTGGGAAAGCAGTGGTGCCCTTGTTCATGGCGCAGTACGCATCGTAAAAAGCGAGACCAGACGTCACATCTGCCGCGTTGGAGCAGGAGTACCTGACGAGCGATGCTACAGACCGACTTACACGCGCCGAGTTGTCGTTCTTGGTACAGATACACGGTGCCATGAGACTCGCTGGCTCGGGACAGAGGGAGGTCATCGAGCTCAAGGCATACGAGACGCCCGACTGGGCGCAAGGCGCCATGTTGGTGAACTCGGCAATGTCGGTGGCGTACTTGGTGACGATGTTGGTCGTTGGCGTCGCGAAAGTGACCGTCGCATCGGGGGTGCAGTATTGGCTAAGGACTGCCGCGGCGCTGGTTTGGTCTTCGGATGCCGTGGATCCACAGCTGTAGCTGATCGACTTCGAGAGGGAAGTCGACACGGCCGCGAGGTTGTTGTTCTTTGTGCAGATGCATGACTGCAGGTCGGTGGGTGCCTCACCACAAGCCGAGTAGGTCTGAGTGAATATGTTGTAAGAGAGGGCAGTTTGCGCACATGGGGCCTGTGAACGGTCAGCATGCCAAGTACTCGAAGCTATCGCCAGTTCGACAGAGAGCAGAACACGGTAAAGGCCTACCAGCAGAGTGTATATAGCGAGATCAGTTACATATACAATGCTTGCAGCCGTCGCAAGGCTGCTAAGGAGAATGACCGTCCAAAGCTGGACCAGTATCCGCATCATTGTGACGATCAGATGGAATCACGACTAAAGAACTGAAAAGGAATGAAATGACGACAACCGTCGAAGGGATTAAAGACAGGATAAACCTTCCAACTCGGATGGCAAGAACAAGAAGACTTGGAAAGAGAGACAAACCTCTGCCTGGAGAGAGAATGACACGACATGGGATGGGCGCGGGGAAGAGGGTAGCGTATGCCAGCAGCCGAACGCCACAATCCACTCCGTCAACCCCTGAGCAACCAACCTCCGCATCGCGAGCCAGCAGAATTGGTGGTTTGAAGGTCAATCACCACCCTTTGCGGCACTGACCCCTCCCCTGTCGTGATGGCGCCAAAGTAGCGCAAAACCCCGACAGCTGAAATTCCAGGCTAAGAGCTGTCTCCGATGTAAACCTGCCCAACACAGCTTGGAGGTGTCGTGAACAAGTGATTCTCATGGTGCCTTGTTAAATCGTATAGCCGAGGCAATTGAGCACCTTGCTTAAGAATCATGGCTCTCAACAAGAATGACCTGCTCATACAGAGGCAGGCAAGAGGGTTGCTTCGGGTGGGATGGACACCATGCGCGCATCGTCGACCGTTTTAAATAGGGGCGACGGCCGAGTGTCCCACAAGAACCACAAGAAGGCTCAGCTGTAGCCGCCATGGCGTCGAGCAATCAAAGACATCAGCCCAGCTAAGCCGGCCTAGCCTCGACACTCGTCGATCAGGGCGCAAACTCAACCGACGCATACAATGCCCAGGTGTTCCTCTCTTTCCCCCGGGCTCAGCGATATATATCGAAGTCATTCTCATATTGAGATCGAGATGCCAATGCACGATACTTGGGTTTTTGGTATGATCGCGAGGTCCTCGCTATCACGGTCTTTACGTTGTGCTTTCGCGACCAGCTCAGACATTCTCTCGAATGACTCAGGCACCGGCAGGCGCCACAGGCCGGGGATGCAGGCGATGGCAGGCATTCACAGGTGCCATCCAACTTTATTAGCGTGCTAGGGTATTGATTGCTTAGGCAATGCTCAGGCAGTGCCTGAGTGTTTCACAAGGCAAATGTTTTGAGTTCCTGGCAGGGCGATTTAGCGTGAAGTTGGAACCAGCATTCTCCCGTCTCACTCGGGGGTCATCCATTCTGCCTCGTCGGCTTTTCATTGCTGACAGAGAGGGTCAGGGACGGCGGGCTACCATGGAGCGCGTGGAGAGTGGAGTGAAACGAACATCGCTCCCTTCGCAATGACACGACCGATCTCAGCTAGCACCGCACATGAAGATTCCACCAGGTACCCGAAGCCCGGAGGGGATTCGGACACCACGGGCGGACGCCAGGCATCATATTAGATAAGCCATCCCATCTCGCCCAGCAATAACTCCGTTCGCAGACTTTCAGAAGTTACTTTGGCACTTTTGCATCCGGAGATCCAGACCGAGCTCAGGAGACATCGCGGGTGCAGATCAGGAACTCAGTGGCTATATGCGAGCTCATCCAGGTCTATTGGCCAAGTTGGTTTGTCAAGACTCAGCATCTATTCGACATGGTATCAATCTATGGTATCAATCTTCCATCAAGGGACCACACTCGATACATATTCCATCAAGTCATGCTACAACATAACCAAGCACTCTCGAATCTGGAATGTTCTGGACGTCTGCAGTCTGGTCACCTAGCCATCTACCCAGTCACCCGGCTGACCCCATTGCCACCGTAGCCAGTCGCCAGGCCCTCTCCGAACTTTGTCAGAGTCTTGTTCATTTTGACAGACAGCCGTCTCGAGATGCTGTCACGCTTCCTCTCCTTGAACTCAAGCTCCTCTTCTCCCTGGACATCTCTATCGTCGGACATCGCATTGTCATCGTGGTTGGGCTTTGGCACAGCTCTGCTTCCGCAGGTGGTGCATATGACTTGGTGCGGTCGTACCAAATGCATGTCGCTCTTCCGTCGCGCACGTGCCGTAGTAGCAACATAAGTTGAAGCGATTCTGGGTGCAGATTGCACGGCAATAGCATCGCCGTCCGTGGCCCGTCTCCTCATCGACCTTGCCCGTCGGGCAGCAATCTCCTGCTCGATCGTTGTTTTCATCGCGGTCGGCGGCTGTGTCTTCTCCTGCGTGGCCATGACCAGGCTCGTGCTGGCGGACGTTGCTATCTTTACCGTCGGGTTGTCACCTGGCGTTCCACTGGCTATGATAACTCCGCTGGCCAACTCCGACCAGAGTGCATATCCAATAGCGTCGTGGATCACTGGCGCACTGACGAGCTTCCGGCACGCCTTTGAGCCGCCTGCCTTGTCCAGACGGCCGAATTCCCTGATCTCTTCCATGGTCAGTTCACATTGTATCTTGATATATCCTGCGTGCAACTGGTCCTCCCATCTTGTCTCGATAAAGTCTCTCAGAAACTCGCGTGCTTCGGCAATAGATCTCCGCCGCCACGCAATCTCAAGGCTTGGCCCTTCTTCTTCTTCCCCCTTCTCTTTTTCGGCCTCGTCTATAGGGGCTTGGAGACCGTCCGCTTCGTAGGGGACGTCAAAGCAGTTGCTGCCTACTGACACCTCGTCGTCGTCATCAAACCCGTACGTTGGTCGTCGTCGTGCCATGCTAATCGCCTCGTCTGCTGGGACAGGCTTCTCGTTTATGGACTTCCGTGGAATAATGGGCTGGTATAGCTGCTGTTCTAGGGCCGCAAAGAAGGGGACTGCTTTGCTGAGGTTACTGGTGGAAAGCAGGTTTATGCTGTCTAATCCCTGCGTCATCTTGCCCGATGACGCGCTTTTCGAGTTTCGGAGCATCGTTGATTGAACATTAACTGTCGTCGAGAAGTTGGGAGGATGCTTCTCCGGACCGGTTGGTCGAGAGCGAGGAGTGGCCCCAAGTAACCGTGGCTGCGAACTAAAACTCAGCAGTCTTCTGGTCCCATGTTGGGCCACGCCTGACTTAAGTTCAAGTGAACCCGGCCGCCATCGGAGCAAGGAATGCACCTTTTGAAGCTTTGCAGCTTACTCAAGGTCGAGATTCATGACGAAGGTGGAAAGGCTCGCAAGCCACTCGAGCATCTGGGCCGATAAGACGTGTGGCGTATCCATGCCGCATAAGACGAAAACCATTGTGTTCTATCTGAAAGACAAAAGTCAAACATCGACGGCACATGCGCAACTGCAAGAGCGGCAGTGTGGATTGTGCAACAGTATGCCCTGTTTGCAGTTTTCTTCGGAGCGAGGGCTGAGATCGTTCTGTTACGCAATGCCCAGAAGATTGTGCATATAGGGTCATGATGAAGCATGTGGCGATAACCATAACCCAGTTCGTTGGAAGGATGTCCATTAGTTTGATACATGAATTCCATATCTCTTCGTTCACAACATCTCAAATCGTGCAAACTGATAGCCGTAAAGGAGCGACTGAAAGTGAACGGTATGGACTGCTGCTATAGCTAGCAGTCTACGGTGACAAATTATACTCGGCCATGTTCTAACTCGCCTCATCGTTTCGGGCACTTGAAACGAGTCGAGAAGCAAAAAGCCGGGATCTTGACATAGTCTACAACGTTTTTCAAGCGTCGTCATGCTCTGGGGAGCTGTGTTCAACTGTTTCAATTAGATCCAATAAGTGTTTCTACCAGCTTTGTGAGTCACTTCGTAGACTGGTGCCTCTAACTGGGTAAGAATTCCAAAGACGATGACCTGGCTTCTCAACGATTAATATTTCCCAATTTCGTTCCGAATTGTATATCGACGATCGAGAATGAAATATTGCGGAATGCAGAGATGGTCAAAAGAGATGGCGCCTCTTGAGTCTTAATTAAGGCTTTCTGGTGGTAAAGAACAAAGTAACGGCAGCTATCTTACTGAGCTCGCATGTCTGGGAAGAGATGCCACAGCTGTGGACCATTGAGATAATCCAAAGACTTCCTCTCTTTCAAAGACGAAAAGAATGAATGACATGCCGTGTTGTTGACTTTGTGAGAAACTCCTCAATGTTGTCTTCAGATCATTAGGCAACAAAGGGGATTGATCATCACAGTGCCAATGTCTCATGGGCGCCGTCTTTGTAAATTGATTCGGTAGAGTTCTGCAAGAGTGATGGCAATATAATTGAGAGTATCAAAACTATGCACCAGATGGTGGGTGTGAAGGAATAACGAAGTCATTCAGAAAAAAAGCCATTGAATAATACCCGGTCGCTGTGTGAGACTGTGCCTGCCTCTAATCTCACCTTCCTCGCACCTGCCTCCAGTCGTCCTTCTCTCAGCTGGGGCCTTCTCTTATTCGCGCCTTCCTCAAGTCGCTGTTATCTCACTCGCTCTTTCCCTCGCTCAAGCTGATATGCCTCTCATCTCATTCGTTTCGTCTCACCTTCACCACCAGTCTTGCCATCATCTTAGCCAACAATCCAAGACACTTGACTTTCTACTTCGACATTCGACTCATCAACTAACCAACCATAAATGCGCTTTACTCGACTTGCTCTTGCTCCCGGTTGCCGTCCCCGTCGGAAATCAGACAAGATGAGAGGATTCGATCCCATCAACGTGGCGCTCGCCTACTGTGCTTCCGTCAATGGGCTCAGGGCTTTGTCCCAAGCCGCAAGCCAACTCTTCCACTATCTCCCGGAGTTCTCGGAGCTGCCCGCTATCAGCGACAACCTCAAGGAGGTTGTTGGCTTCTGGATCTTTATCCACGCTCTTCTCGCTGCCCCGTTCGTTTACCTCTACACTCTCAACCCATTCATCCGACACTTCGTCCCTTCGCTCGGTTGCTCAGACGAATTTGCGACCAGAATTGATAGACAGATGGCCCGTTACAGCATAGCCGCTTTCCTTCCCTACTTCAGTACGGGATGCCAGGCGTCCGTAACCGTCGTTAGCTATCTATGTCGAGCGATGGTCAAACTCGCGACTTCAGCTACTGACAAGATACCCAATAAAGCGCAGGGAATCATTGATACTGAAGTCGACAAGGCTTTTCTCAAAATCGATTCAGAGCTCACCGCTGAACGGCAAGCCGCCGAAGCGCGGAGATGCCGACTACCGAGCCCTGTGTGCGAATCAGCGAGATACCAACTCGACGTTAAGTGGAGGGAGGTGAATGACCTTGCCAGACAGCTTGGAGAGGCGGAGCAGCGTGAACTCGACACAAAAACTGCTATGAATGCTGAGCGGACGTCCCGCAAACTTATACAGCAACGCCTCGTGCGAACCGAGCAGCAACTCTCTCGATACGGTCCAGAAGCAAAAACCATTCAACAACTCGAATCCCTGCTGGCAGAATCTGAGGAAAAGGTTAGCCAGGCCAACATCCGCGCCGACAAGGCCGAGCGCCTTCTCAAGACAGAGGTCGAGAACTCGAAGTGGATCATCGATCGGAAGGATGCCCACGGCAGAAAGCTTCGCGACGACGCAGGAAAGGTCGCTCTGGCGGCAAAAGACAAGATTGGGGTCATGAGTGCTGAGATCGCGTCGCTGAGGCGGCAGTTGGATGCAGCAAGATGGAATAATACGCCCGCCGACATCGAAGCAATGCTCGCACAGAAGGATGAAACCATACAATTTTTGATTGAAGCGGGGCTCGCCGTTGAGAAAGACCGAGACGAAAAGATGAGTTACGCGGAGGTCATGTACTCATCGCTGGAGACAGAGAACCGACATTTGCGACAGCAGTTACATGACTCGACCAGAGCATCGCAAGCTGTTGGCAACGACGCTGAGGTCTGTTCTCTGCAAGATGCTTTGGCGGACGCCCACAAGCAGATACAGACGGCAGACGTGGCTCTATTTCACAACCAAACAAAAGTCGACGAGCTTGAGAACCGGTTCAAGGAGGTCACGGACGAGTCAAAGAAGGTCATGGCCGATGCCACTAGCCAAATCAGCAAATTGACCACCGAGTTCTCAGCCGGACAAGAGAATCTGATCCCAGAGATGAGGAAGGAGGGCATTGAAGGCTTCAACTGTCAGATGGAAGAGCTAAGAAACCAGCTTACAGCCGCACACGCCAATCACGCCAGCGAGATGAACCAGGCTTCAGCCATCCATACCGAACAGCAGCATTGTATCGCCTCCTTACACAGCAAAATGAACACATCCAACAACGAAAATGTGAAACTCCGTCAGGAGGTATCGAGACTTCAAGACCTGCACCACCAGCAGGCTGTCTCAGACGCCAACGGCAGAGCTTTTGAACAGCGCTTCGCAGCTTTACAGTACCAACATCAAATGGACCTGGACCAAGCGAGAACATTATTTGGTACGAAGGATAGTGAAATCAAACACCTTCAGGACAGCCTCGTTGTTGCCCGAGCACATATCAGTAGCCTGAGGGAAGAAGTGGCCGAGATGCAAGGATGTGTAGACGGCCACGACAACGAAGTCGAAATCTTGGAGAAAACGCTGCGTCAGGCACTTACCAACGAGAAAAAAGCCATTAATCGCTTTGCAGAAATAGAAGAGAAAAGGAGGAAGGAAGCCACCGCGGATCTCCTCAAATACAATCGGCTCAGGGTCGAATACAACAAAGCCAGCCAAGAGAGGGACAGCCTCGCCGCTGGCAACCAGGCTAATGAAGTAAAGAACCACTGCAACCATTCGAGTATGTGAATGCAGGCAAAATTTCAATTCGAGAAAATGCTGACTGTTTGCCAAGAGACAGCAGTTGATGTGGTGGCAGCCCGCGATACACACATCGAGGACTCGGAAGGGCAGGTCACATCAAAGACGAGCAAGGTCGGAACGGAACAAGCTGGCCCCAACATGAGTAACGAGACCCAGAACAATCAGGCAACATCCCAGAAGCAGATGCACTTATACACGAATGAGACCGAGAAAAAGCAGCAAAAGGCATTGGAACTGATCAACAGAGCCCAATGGCTAGAGGACATCAACGATGAGGACTCAGAGAAGGGTACCCGGTCCGATGATGACACGGAGATGGCAAGCACGCAGGCATACAATGCCACGGACACACAGACCGAGAATGAGAAGAAGAGAAAAGAGAAGGAAGATGAGGAGTTCGAGACAGCAATGAACAACGCCATCAATGACTCGAATCACGAGTATAACAGCCGAACGGCCGCTGCATTCAAGACATCTATCCAAGCCCCAGGAGTCAGGAATCCTTTTGCGTTACCGGGTCCCCCGACAACAGCACCAAACTTCTCCACCATGTTCAGCAGCCAAGCCCCTGTGCCGGCGTTTGGGCAGCAGACAGCAACGATGCCAAGCCCAGAAAAGCCTTCAACGCCGGACTCTACGACTGAGAAGCACCTAAAGAGTGGTGTCACATTCTGGGTGCCAAAGAACATGTCTCCTGGCACACGTACCAGCCAACAGCAACAGGAACAGCGGAACGTTTTTGAACAAGTGGCGTCTAATACTCTAGCTCCGATCCCAGGTCGCAAACTGAAGAGGCCAGCCACTCGGCGTCTCTCGCATACGAAGGAGCAGCAGCTTCCATGCTCCAGTCCGTCCCCTAATCCGTTCCACGGCCCTGCCCCGAAGTACGAGTGATCCCTCGAGGATCCATGAGACTTCTACCCTGCTCAGAGCTGATTACTACTTTTTAGCCACGTCCCTTTTTTTCGTATCCGCCTCTGTATCTTTAGTCGCATCCGTTCGCGATCTCGACGGACTCCATCATGAATTCTGCTCATCGGCCACGACCATGATCATAGTATAATACAGCAACGAAAAAGGCATGACGGTAGTCAAGACTGATTTCTTGCAATCAATGGTATTATTGTGTTTTGTGCACGCATGTGTAACGTGACATGGCGCTTCCTTACAAATCCTCCAGATCCAGGCCATCGACCTTGCCCAGGAAATCTCCCGTGCCGCCCCGGAGCAGCTCCTCGACATCGAGAGTGCCCGCCGTGATGTACTTCTCACTCACACCAGCATTAACGCGCTTCGACAACAGCTCACGCAGCTGCGCCCTCATGGCGCCCATCTCCGCCTTGGAAATATTCTTGTCCTCCTGCTGTTTCTTCTTCCGCTGGCTACCGCGCCCGGTCCAGCTGCCCGCCTTGTCCAGCTCCTCACTATCATACTCGACGCCAAGCTCCTCCGCCGCAGCCTTGACCCAGTCCTCGTCCTTGGTGCCCTTCTCCTTGGCCAGCGTCGCGTCGGTGAGCTTCTTGGCCAGATCCACCCGCGGCTTGAGACGGGACGCGATGCGGCGGTCGATGTCGATCGTCCTCATGAGGTACTTCTTCTTGCTCGCCTGCTCGGCGTGGACCTTGGCGGCCAACCTGCGCGTCGGGACGACTTCTTCAGGTCCGCAAAGGATGATACTCAGACCCGTGCGCTCGGCACGCGCCGTGCGACCGGAGCGATGGACGTACATGTCGGCGGCGCGGGGCACGTGATAGTGGATGACCTGGTCGATGCCGGGGATATCGAGACCGCGGGCGGCGACGTCGGTGGCGATGAGGACCGAGGTGGTGTTGGCCTTTGTCGCGGTAAACTTTTCGACGGAGCGGAGACGCGCCTTTTGCGGCATCTGGGAGTGTAGCGCCGTGGCGTTGAGATTGAGGTTCTGGAGAAAGGGGGTGAGACGGCGGACGGCGCTGATGGAATTCGTGAAGACGAGGGTTCGACGGTTGGGGTTGAGCAGGAGGACGGTGTAGAGGTATAGATCCTGGAACATGTTAGTTTTGTACAAACATAGAAAAAGAGAGGGGAGGGCGAGCGGTAACATCATACCTTCTCCATGGCGCCGCACTCAATGAGGCCCTCCTTCAAACCGGCCGCCATCTGCTTCGCTGGATTGACATCGATGAACTTGGGCTTCTCCTCGCGGAAGTTGAGCTTCTTCAGGAGGTACTCCATCGACTCCTTCTCCGACATGAGACCCCATTTGCCCTTGCCCGCCAACTTCTGCTGCAGCCCCTGATGGAACGTTGCGGAGAAGACGAGCGTTTGCCGTGCCGAAAGATCCTTCTCATCATCGTCATCGTCGTCTTCTTCAATAACCTCGCGATCCAAGGCGTCGAGGATCTCGCCGGCCTCCTTGAAGTGTCCCTCGCTCAGCAGTCTGTCGGCCTCGTCGACCACCAGGTACCTGATCTGCCTGAATCCAGCAAGTAACTCCCGGCTTCCGCTGATGACCTCCCACAGACGTCCTGGCGTACCAATGACGATATCCGCCTTGGCTAGTTGTCTTTGCTGCTTGAATACGGACAGACCACCCGTCACCGAGCAGACGAACGGCGCATTGGGCAGTCCGGCGCAGAGGTTCTTGATGTGGTTGGTGATCTGATGGGCCAGTTCTCTCGTCGGCGACAGGATCAGCGCAAGGGGTGTGTTCTCAGGCTTTGCGGGCTTCTCCTCGTACTTTTCGAGCCAATCCTCGACGATGGGGATCGAAAACGCCAGCGTCTTACCGGAACCGGTCGAGGCCTTTCCGATAACGTCGTGGCCGGCTAGGATCTCGGGTATGGTCGACGTTTGGATCTTTGTCGGCTTGGCGAATTTGAGCTTGGCGATGGCCGAGACCAGAGCGGGCGAGAGCCCGAGATCCACCCACGGGGTCATGTCGAGGTCCTCCTCGGCCTCTTCGACTTTGTCCAGGGCCGTGAACACGTTGCTCTCGAGCTTGGCGTCCTCGGGCTTCGGCTGAGCCTTCTTCTGCTTCTTTTCCTTCTTCTTCTTGCCCTGGGATTCTTCGGTCGCAGGTTCGGCGGCGTCTGTGTCATCAGCCTTGTCTGCAGGCTTATCGTCTTTTGCCTGTTGCTCTGCCTTCGTCGCCTTCTTTTCCTTCTTGGTCTTCTTTGGCCCCGCCTTGTTGTCTGTCTTGGTATCCTCTTTCACCGGTTCGGGTTTGACAGGGACAGGCTCAGAGTCGCTGAAGCCTTCGAATTCGTCGTCGTTGTGGTCCTTCTCGTCGCCAGAGGGGATGGCAGCGACCTGGCCTTCAGTCAGTAGCCGTAGGTCAGAAGAGATATTACATGGGCACAAAACGTACAAACTCGATGTTGTCGCCGTGCTTGACGACGTCCACTCCCTCAATGACCTCCAACCCGTAGAAACCCTCGGCATCGTCGAACATCTCAGGCACCTCAACTTTCTTCCATGGCAATGCGCTGGCGGCGACCTTGCGCTTTTTCGAGGGCGCATTCTTTGTGTTGGCAGACTTTTGGCGCTTCTGAGGGTTCTGGCCAGCCTCGGAGGGCTGATGTTTCCTCTTGTGCTGCATCGTGGCGTGTGTGGTGGTGATGTATCAGGACGGAAAGAAAATGTCTTTGAAAAATGCCCCGCGAATCTGCACCCAAAATTTCGAAGCGCAATTGCAGCCGTGCAACTGAGCTCTGCCCGTCGCTCGCTGCATTTCTCTGCGCTGCGCTCGAAAATTTCAGCGGACCCGGAAAATACTTCAGCCGGCAGATGGACCCCAAAGGCGCTGTTCAATGCACAGACCACACCTTAATTCAGCCCTACAGCACCAGTCAATCGCTGCAGCAAATTTTCTTTGGCGGGCAGCAACATTCGAACCCCTCCAAAAAAAAAAATCTCAGTGAACATCTCCCCTCCCCCACCATTTCACATCGCATAACCCGACCCCTTTCTCAACACCCCCTCCACCTTCTTATCCTCAATATGGGCAAATCTTCCAAGGACAAGCGCGACGCTTACTACCGCCTCGCCAAGGAGCAGGGCTGGCGTGCACGCAGCGCTTTCAAGCTGCTGCAACTGGACGAGGGTGAGTCAATTTACCCCGCCATTTTCTGTGACGTGGACATCGAATCCTAACACGAGCCTAGAGTTTGACCTCTTCGCCAACGTCACCAGAGTCGTCGACCTGTGCGCCGCCCCCGGGAGTTGGTCGCAAGTCCTGTCTCGTGTGCTCATCAAGGGGGAGAAGTTTGGTCGTTCGGCTTGGCAGGACCGCGAGGCCAAGTTCCGCCAGGAGATGCTTTGTGTCTTCCCCGCTACCCCTGAATCCGGCGCGTCTGAGGCCAAGACCAAGACAGAGGAGGTCAAGGAAGAAGCCCAACCCCGCAAGGATGTCAAGATCGTGTCCATCGATCTGCAGCCCATCAGTCCTCTCCCCGGCATCATCACGCTTCGCGCAGACATCACGCACCCTGCCACCGTTCCTCTGCTCTTGAAGGCTCTTGACCCTGACTACGATGCCAACTCCAAGAGCAAGAAAGCAACCAACCGCGTCGACCTGGTCATCAGCGACGGTGCTCCCGATGTCACCGGCCTTCACGACTTGGACATCTACGTCCAGTCGCAGCTCCTTTTCGCCGCACTCAACCTCGCCCTCTGCGTCCTGAAGCCCGGCGGCAAGTTCGTCGCCAAGATCTTCCGTGGTCGCAACGTCGATCTCCTGTATGCGCAACTCAAAATCTTCTTCGAGACCGTCATTGTTGCCAAGCCTAGATCGTCCCGCGCGAGCAGTGTCGAGGCCTTTATTGTGTGCATCAACTTTCAGCCCCCTGCCGGATTTCAGGCTAGCCTCGAGAACCCGCTTGGCGTGGGACACAAGCTGCCCGAGATGGTCGAAGCACGGAGGACTCAACTGCCGGCCATCGCCGACGCGCTGATGCAGAACCCCGTCACGGGCAAGTGGGACACGGCGCCCACCGCATCTGCCACCAGAGGTGAAGGACAAGTCGTCGAAGTGGAGGCATACGACGAGACGGACGAGATTGCGGACCACGAGAAGAACATCAGATGGATTGCACCCTTCATTGCATGCGGCGACTTGTCGGCATTCGATTCTGATGCTTCCTACCAACTGCCCGAGGACCATGTCTCTCTGGATCCCGTACAACCGCCAACAGCACCACCCTACAAGCGCGCCATCGAACTGAGGAAGGCTGCCGGTGGGGCGTACGGCAAGACCTCCGTCAAAGTCTAAGCTGCTTTACCAAAGCAAGACCAGACTAAATACCCGACACCGAGCTCACTCCTCGTCGTCCATGTCAGGCGGGCCCTCGGGCATCGAAAGTCCTCGCTTCTCAAGCAGATATAGCTTTCCAGAGTGCGACTGGCCCCACTCAAACGTCCCCAACGCCTGCTCGTACAGCTTGCTTGCCTGTGGCGACGAGGTAAGGAGCAGGAAGCGTCTCAGGTCCGACCACTCATCCAAGATGTCGTTCAAGCACTCCATCAGCCACGGTGCCAGACCCTTGCCCTGATGCGAGGGCAGCACGTAGATGTCTGCTAGGTAGCCGATGGTGACGTAATCTGTGACGATTCGGGCGAGGCCCACGAGCTCAGGTCCCTTTTTGCCTAGTGACGGTTGGAAGGGGACTAGATCAATAAGACGGATGACATACCTGCAATATCGGCGGTAGACCCGGGGAGCTTGTAGATACCAAGACAAAGCGAGTTGTCAATCATCCTGCGCAGGGCATCCTCCGACACCCGCCTTGTCCACCACAGCAACTCCGAGTCAAAAGCGTCGTTGATGGCCTTGAGGTCGAGGAGTGCCCTGTTGGTGGAGATGAGGTAGTCGTCCCTGTACCACTGCTTGGATATCAAATTCGGCATCGTAAATGAAATTGACGCGTAGTTGAAAGACGCTTTGAAACTCTGGTGGCCGCCCTGGCCCGTGAGAAATCCCAAAGGTTGAGTTAAAGAGAATGAGAGTGCGGAGGGGATCGAGCGTTTCTGCCCTGGGAACGTCATACCGCCCGGATCAACCCACCGTCTGAGAGTTCCGGATTGTATGTTGGTGTGAACTCAACCCGCCCCCACGGATGAAGGTGGGGTACACGTATCGGTAGCTCATCTGCCATGACTTTTACTATGCCTGTCTCGGTAAGCCCAGCGGGGAGGTGTGGTGCCCTCCCTCCGATGCCGATTGCGGTCGCGGGAGGCCGATCGACTGCCGCCAAAAGAGCCCCCAGCCAGGTTTCGTCGAATTTCACCACGAACACCAAAACGATCAGTTTTAACCATTCCAACGGCTTTCATCCCCTACGTTCCAGAGCGGAACTTTGTTTTGTTTGAAGGTCTGAAATATAATGTATTCTTTCAGCAGTTGATCGACCGCTACATCATCCTTACGACTAATTCTTGGTGCTGTGTCCCGCTCGCCCAAACAATCCTCCCCGTCTCGTCGCCTGGGCGACCACTCTTGCTGATATCACGATGCCTCTGCGGCCTTGCAACTGACACAGCGCCAGCCGGGGCGTAGGAATACAGGAGGTTGATGCACCTTCTTGGTGATGAATTCCTTTGAAGTAATAATCTGTGTATTTCCATTCTCGCCTCACAAATTCCGGTCTAAGCCCACTACCAGAACACCAAATTCCCTTTAGCAAGACGCCCAACAATCCAAGAAACATCATGTAATCTGTCCCGAGAAGTTCCCACCATAGAAAGCTACAAATCATTATTTATAGTCTTCTCAAGTTTATTTGACTCGCCGCCGTGAAAGCACGCTGACTCTGCACTGCAGCAGCCTACAATTACCGCTCCCAACACCGGTATGATCAACCCAATTATCGTGTACTTTTCTGAAGACTCGAAAAACGTCAAACCCGCCAAAGTTTGGGATAAGAAGCAATGAACACATCGTCCAAGTACCGCTGCACGAGTCCTGTGAGTAAGTTCGGGGTTGCCACATCGCGAACTGCGTTATGGTGCGCGTCCGAAAGAACAGCATGGCCAATATCTGAATGCTTTATGAGAATACAGAATTGTTGGCCATTGATACGCGGTTCATTACAAGAGAGACATCTAGACAGTCTCTGCGACAGAGTTACTGTGTGTGCGGACACGCTATACAAGATTGGCTGAGAGACGACTGCGGTTGTTAAGATTATGTGAATGGAACTCTAGCTCGGCTTTTGTGTACTTGAGAGAGTAACAGACTGGTCCCCAAGGCGGTGGCATGGGACAAGGATATTGCGGCACCGACATCTCCTTCTAGATGAGGGAAAAAGGGTCTTGCTTGAGACTGGGTTATCTCCAAAATATTGAAACTTGATGTTTGTGTTCAAAAACATCGTCTGTGCCATTGAACCTGACTTCTCAGTCGACGTGAAATTCTGTGAGATTGCTCCTTACCTCACTCGTCAAAGGCGCCTTCCCTCTCAAGCAGCTTCTCAGGTTCCCCTTCGGCACTAAAGCTTTATAAAGAGCAATCTCAACCCGCCCCCTCTTCCACCTTTCTTCCCACTTCCACCACACCCACTTGATCCTCCTTCCGCGTACCACCTTTGACTGGCTATTCACTTTCTTTGCCTTTTAAGGATACTAAAATACAGGAAAGTCAATGCCATTGTGAATGCGGCATCAGAAGAGGAGAACGCAGCTTCATCTGTCGACGCAAACAAACCCAGTCATCTTGAGCCACACTCCTTTGAACACATTCTACAAGCCCCTGGCTGTAAGTCCGTCCTTCTCGTATTATATTATTTGAGGCTAATTTGTTTTCTATAGGAACACAAGATGGTATTGTTCGATCAAGACGCTCTCATAACCTTCGCTGCCGAAGTCAATGGCGAGGTTCACGATCGTCCTTTGCGGAGAGCCATCGATAGCAAGATACGTGACTTCTTTCTGTGTTTTGATACGGCGGATTGGGATGGCGTGGAAGAGCACTTGAGTCCAAATGCGAAGCTTATAGACAAACTCGTGGATCCAGGACACATCCATACCGGTAACGATTCTATCATCGATTGGCTTACTCTCGAAAGAGGCGTCAGTCAACACACAATTCATCATCTTCTCCTTGTCGATCGAGGCCGAGTAACCTGCTACGTCAGTACTTTCTGGACAAACAAGCACGACCTAATCGATCAGTGCGACGACAAGCCTCAATTCGGCGAGGAACGCGATGTTTACATTATTGATCTCGACGATCAACAGCAAATCAAACGCATCGAGCGTCGAGCCAATGACAGTAAGATCTTGGAGCACGATGGAGACTTGGTAGCAATGGAAAATGCTGCCGCTGAGGCGGAGAAGCATGCGATGCAGATGAAGGAAATCATTTAAGAAGCGGCGCCGAATTTGGCATCTGTATTGGCAAAAAGCAACGAGAGACATTACTAGATAGATAGGACACGAAGCTAAAAGCGCAGTCATAGTCATCGGCTATTTCGAATTGCATTGCGGCAGACACCCGTTCAAATGGTTAATCATATATTTAATTCTTGCGCTTAACATTGGTTTTTCAAGATGTGTTTTTCGGAGGTGATTCATTGTTAAATACTTTGAGTTCTGGTTTCTTTTATCACTGGTGGAAAATTGTGAAACATAGAGTGAGGTGGCAGACCCGATCTTGGGGACCACTTCAGTTGTTGGCTCGAAGAGCGATGAGCTTAGACGTGTCGTCTGAACAAACCCCCTCAAACCGCTAATACATGACACAGAGAGAAACCTTGATTTTGCTCAAAACTTCCACTTACACATTAGGTACATGACTTCTAACTGTCGTCCTGTGCCAATGTTGGGAAACCCTACAGCCTCACCCTCACTCATCTACTCACCATTTATATCGGCCAAGATGAGAGTCATTATGAACTGAGTCGCAAATTAACAGGATCAATTGCATACATGCGGGGAATCACTTCTCAAATAATAGCATATAGTTCAGGCAAGCACAGTGTACGGCATTAAGAAAACAGCTCTCGCTTCTCTATCACCTTGGTGAACGCCAACTTTCCGGGAATATACTCAAGCGATCGTAGAGCACCTCGATGGAATCGAGGGCGGCGTCAGCGATCTCATCTTCTGGTCTCCCATCAGAAAATCTACTCGCAGTCTCTTCAGACCCCTTGTTTCGAATGACTGGAACTTTTCTTCACGCCATTCTGTCTCCGACAGTTCAGCTCATCACCTTGCTCGCCGGTCCAGGAATGATTCAGTACGGCTGTCGAGAACATCTACAAGCGGTAAAAGTTACGGGCCCACGAAGTAAAGTCTCTTATATAGTGCTAAAGATTCGTTTGATTGACAGAGGACGAGTCACGGACATCTCAGACTGGTACAGTGAGTGTTAAGGGGCAGTGGCGGTTCTTGACATGCCATTCTCCGTGTTTGAGTTCCTATTACGTTGTTAGCGGAGCTTGAAATGCTTTTGTAGTATCCAAATAAAATTAATAATTAGAACAGAGAATCATGTCATTGGTAAGGTCAACAACGCGGCGCTGACTATGTCACAACAGTACCTCAAGATAACCATCACGATCCACGGAAAATTGGCCTGTTTGGCCAACGAGTTAGTGAGTGGTTCCCAGGATCGAAGCTTCCGGTCAGCTCTCGACATCAGAGCAATCAACCTCCTCACCAAAATTGCCGGCAGCAACTTAGACGACGCCGATGACTGGCTCACCAACGACGTCACCTCCATCGACAACCTCCACAAGGACGGCTCCATATTCAAATACAAAGACGATGCCATTAGATTTCGAACGAAGACGTGCAGAGGGCTGTTTGAATCGGCACAAAAGCATTCCGCTTCTCGTCGTTGCCGAGCGCGGGCGTATAATTTGCCACGCAGAGCGATGGATGACTTACTCCAACGCAAGAAGAAAGATATACAACCATGACCTGCTGATAATATTCGAACAGGACGAAACTAATTGCGTCGAGCGCTTGAGGATTCAGAATATCTAAAAGCGAGGGGCGTTGGACCCAGAGGAGTATGTTTGGGCCGACGTGATAGCCAAGTCGATGGCTAGGGCGGTCCGGATTGACCACACCTTTCCATTTGCAGTCCATTTGGTTTATCAATTATTCTTTTCGACAGCAAGGTAATTGCATTGGAAGCGGATGGGGGTGTCGAACTGTAGCAGGTCTTGTATGTAACCTTTGACAGCACGAGGGCATATTCGGTGACAGGAATGCTTTATCAGGTTAGGGATTGGACAACACGGAGAACAACCGCCAATGCAACAAGCAGATAAACGTTTACTCAAGCAGCAATCCATACAATTAGGGCCAGTTGACCATGAAATCGTGATGCCCGGGGGTTGAAAGAACAACTGGCTACGTTGGCACCAAGTAACAAGGGCGATGCACGCAACTCGACCACGAAAACATGGGTAAGACTGGTTCAACAAGTATGGATCATCAATATTTCTCGATTGATGGCTATGCGATGCTATTAGTAGCTCTGTAGGTCAAATAGTACAGCGAAACAACCCAAATCCGAGTCCGAACGCCCTCATTGATCCCTTTCCTGAAGTCGCGATCCTCTTAATTCCTCAAATGCCATGATTACCCGCGGTGTGCTCGATATCAACATGAGACCAGCTTACCATCCCAACACGGCGAGGAACCATTTGGCTCTGTCGATGGACCACGAGCGCCAGGTGTCCTCCAGCGAGTACCATCCCAGCTTGACATCGACGGGGTACCGTTCCGGCTTGTATATCTTGAAATTGCGCTCATCCAGAGCGGTGTGGCCAGTCTGCGCCGCAGGGAAACAGTTCTGTCGAGCGATTCCAGAGGCCATGTTTGCCCAGATGCGGTGGACGATTGATAGGTGGCTACCCTCGTACGGCTGGAACCAGGAACTGCCAAAGACATCAGCCAGGTATGTCGAGTCGCCGACAGAATCAAAGTTAGATGTTGGAAGTGGTAGGGGAGGGCAGCTGCGAGGCTCATGTATCTCGCAGATCATGTCGCCGAGGAGCCAAAACTTGTCGCGTGGCAGGAACATGCTGACACTGAGGGAGTGGACATTGACGTCACCTGTGTTGTCGTAGCAAAAGTCGCCAGAATTTTCGAGGTACTTGAAGTAGGAGGTATGGTGAGGACCGCGGAAGTAATTAAGGTTGCCGATCTCGATGGGAGTGCCTGTATTGCACTGGTCGTAGGTGTATTCAAGCTGAGTCGTATATGCATGAGCCACCAAGTTGGGATCATACTGCTCAGTATTAGCTTCATGAGAAACAACGAGATGGATCCCGGTCTCAGTCTCTGGTTCGCTGACTCTGCAGGCTCTGGTATGCAAGTCAAAGTCCTGATCGATTTGAATCTCGTCTTTGTCGTAGACATAGTAATCAGAAGAAACGCCAGGCTTGCTCAATTTGCTGCCGTCACTCAGAATCCACGTGATGCCGGCTGTGGTTCGAACCAGATCAGGGTGCTTGGCCATGAACGACTTGGTGTTTTGCAACAGCAACTTTGAATTGTCATCAGCTTGGAAGGATATTTCGCTGACCCCGTAGGCAATTCCGCCGGCTTCCATTATGCGGAAGACATCGACATTGATGTCGCACATAAACTGGGCCTGGAAACCACTCGTGTTAGCCCTCGGCCAATGGAAGGAGAAGCTGAAGCCAACTTACACCAGGCTCAACCATCCAGAACCAGTCGTAAGCCTGGAGACGCTTCTCTTGTGCAAAGAGACCAGCGGACCAGCGACACTTGTGGTGGGCAGCTCGAATCTTGGCAACGTCGGCGTCCACCCTCTAAGTGCGCACCAGACCAGCCTCAAAGCGACCAGGGTCAAGCGAGCGGGAGATCGGCCAGTCTTGTTGAGCAATCAAGTTGTAAGTGACAGTTCCGGCAGTCGCATTTGAGGTGGCATCCTTGAAGTCTTCGCTGAGCTCTTCGAAGCTGAAGAATACCCAGTCATAACAGTACTTGCTGTTGAATCGTTGCTCAAGCTGTGCGACCGAGTTAACCATCTGATCCAGCTGGTGCTCAGCCACAAGTGCAACAAAGGCAGCTCTTGGCGAAGAGTCGCGAACGTAGAGAGGTCCAGAAAAAGCCGATGGGATGTGAAGAATAATCAAAAGGATCATAAGGATGAAGCGACACCGCCATGGTAAGAACAACTTGCTTTGTATCAGCATCTTGTTGACGGTCATGGAGATGGAGATCGGAGGGATGGGAATGCCGGTATGAAGAACTTTCAAGGAAAGTAAGAGAGGTCGAACTTCCGCTAACGACAGACGTGAAGAGGGTCCTTTTTTTGGGGTGGCTCGAGATCAGGAGTGTTTCTGTTTGACGAAGTTTTTCTGAAGAAAAAGCCTTGTTCAAGAGAAGAAGATGGATGACGGTTGTGTAGATGGAAGAGGGAAGGCAAGGCAGCCAATGATCACGTCTAAGGCAATACTAAGGTAGCGACTCGCTTACCGTCCCCATCAAGTTGGAGGCAGGAACGGCTTGTTGCAATCTCAAGCCCACGTGACTTGGCCATTCAGAGCCTTCACCAAGGGATGTACGCCTTAGGCGCCCAGTTGAGCCCTGGCGAGGCCATTATCGGTGGAGGACACACTCTGCAGAGCACGTGATGTCACTACTACTGTTCAAAGGTTCCTCAGGGAAAGAACGGAAGACTTCTGGTGATGCCGCATGTGGTCATCTCAAGCAAGAGTCGCTCATAAACAAGGCAGTAATCAAACAGATAGCTGTCTCTAACCAAGCTCCTTCAGGTGTAGGAATAGAGGTTGTACACAGGTGTTAACGCGGGCAGAAAAAGGTACTAGGCACATACCCAAGCCAAAGAAACTGATTCGAATGATTTAGGTAATCCAGTGCTTTATTGTGTCATAAATGCCGCAAGGTGTTGTCATCAATACCACATGTTGTGCAGTATCTACTGATACATTCAGAACTTTGCCTGCTACGCTCAAAGAACACGATCCCCCATTCATCAAAGGTATTCAGGATCAATATGTTGTCTCTTTTGGGCAGGTCAATTCCTGTCTGATTCTTTGATTACAATTCTATGGAAGGGAAACGAAAGGATTCTGTATCATAGGGTGCATTTTGTGGCACCAAACCTCTTAGCTAGACAACCAGACCACTCAAAGAACGGATCACAATTGCGGCTTTGTCCAATTCGGGAAAATTTATTTCATCGAAGGGCAACACATCGATACACAAGTACAGTTGGACCCTTTACAATCTGATCTCCCACGTTTCTCCCACCTGCTTTTCACCCCAGTCTTGATGTTCCCTAGTAACCTTCAATTGGAATCCAAATCTGGTGTACAATCGTCGCGCCGAGCCCAGCAAGTTGCTAGTTGACAACACAACATGCTCATATCCTACTTCCTTTGCCATGTTGATGCAGAGCTTGATCAAACTTGTTCCCAAGCCAGATCCTCGCGCACCCTCCTCCACTAAGAAGCATCGCAGTCTTGCCTTTCTTGGTGCTCCCGGCTCTTTGACGAGCATGATGCACCCTAAAAACTCGCCGTCTCTCTCAGCAATCCAGCACCGCTCCATGACAGGGTCATAGTTACAAAGGAAGTCTGACGTGATCCTGCCGACAAGTGCTTCAAAGTGTTCGTTATAGCCGAACTCCTTTGAATAGATCGCCGCATGCCGATAGGTGATGTAACCCATGTCACCAGCACGGTGGCCACGGATCTTGATGGCCCCTGAGATGGAGACCTTGCTTGGCTCTTCCATGTTAACGAATTTGACAGTAGGACGGGCGAGCTTTGAGAGTTAATTTGGTAACTAAACGTGGTAGTATGTAGGTTTGGTCAGGATAGTCATTTTTGGTCGAGTTATTTGACGCGATTTATCAAGGTCAAAGGTGACACCCTTACGGGCGGCGGTGAACTCAACAAGCGGCGACTATCGGCTGCGGGGAAATGTCAAAATCATGTCGCTTTAGGGCGCAGTGACAACAAGTATGCCAAGCCCGCATGTAAGACCGCTTGGCCGCAGGAAAATGGGACCCAGAGGCTCCGACAAGCTAAAAGGGTTATCGAATCTCCAGCTTTGCCGCGTTGGCTTCGATTGGCGACGTTGCTTCAATAGCTAGTAAAGTCTTTCAGATTGTTAGTTTAGAAATGGATCGTTCCGAATCGAATCTGCACTAGGTCGATGCTGCGGAGCCTCCATACCACCATTTGAACTCTCGGGTCTTCTTGGCGTCTCTCAAATTTGACGACAACAAGATTGCCCCCAGCATTTAATGAATCTTATGTGCTGTTTTGGCCACCAACAGTTGATAGACGACGGCAATATCTTTCCTGTCAGAAGGACTTGTTGCTAATGTGTTGCCTACGTATTTCTCACTGCGGAGTTGTCATGTGGAAACGGAGGGGGAGTCCTACACGAATAACGGTGGTTTATCACTAATAGCGATTAGCATGTCACAAATCACTAACCAGTGATCCTTGAAATCCAAGCGAAACAGATCGAGTAAATGTGGCATCGAAGATGCTTTGGTCACTAAGACGATGAGATTTGCATCCTAGGATCCAATATATCTTTCGTTGTTTATGCCGTAAATCTATCTGGAATATCGCAAGTAACTGTTTACCCCAAGGTAGCGTAACAAGATCTTGGATAAAACCGCCGACCGCTGAGCTCAGTCGGGTAACCTCCCCTTCTTCGAGTTCATAAGCCAAGAGGACTGCTTCTCTGGCCTCTGAGTTCTCCAAGGCCCATCTTCTCGACACCCCAACCTTGCATCCGCTATCGTTGCTCGGAATTACCCAATCACCATCCCACCAGAAGCAGGCGGTCCTAAGAGTCGCTCCATGACCTTTCCGTCGTGGTTTTGCAAGAGGACGTCACATTCCGCTGGTGATGTTGTCTCATCAAGTTTGACTTGTCTCTAGGCTGCCCTATGTGGTTCGCAATGAGTTGTCTTGTGCTTCGTGAATGGCAAGGGTGTGGTGGGTCTTGAGTCCACGTAAACCGTCATTATCGGGCTTGTTTCATCTCTGAACCTACCCTGGGAGAAAGGATACATTGGGATCGACAGGTCAATAGGTCGCGGGGCAGTCATTTACGTGTAGTTGTCCCCCTTGCTCTAAACGTGAGACCTACTATAACTCGCCGACCAAAATCCGAAGCAACATCCGAGAAGGCAGATATCAAGTATGACTTGATCTTTTCGGCTACTGGTTGCACTTGGTTCTCGTTTTCCAACTCATGTGCAGTCTTTGGCCGAGAGAAATCTTCAGCGACGGCGCGGAGCCGTTTGATGTCATAGTGAGGAAGATAACATGCTGAGTAGGTGTTGGCGACTGTATTTCGAGCATCCGGTGGCAGTTCAGCAGAGTAAGCCAAAGTGATGATCTAAAGGTTTGGGCCAGAATTAATAAGTTCACTAGGAGAATCAAAACTTCAAAGCACCATGATGAAACCCTAATTTGACGTGTATTGAATGGAATACGACGGAGACCAAACCGCAAGCTAGAAAAATTCTCCTTTTTGTACTTTTCGTATTGATACTCAACATCGGTTCTTAGTTCTCGGCCAGACCTATTTGATTCAACCACATCTGATAGCGGTTGGATGCCTAAGTCAAAAGTTCCTCAAGGTGGAAAGCAGGCTAGCAGCATTGCTTCTTAGTTGCTGCATGACCAGTGCTTGCAGGCAAATAATCAGTGGGATTGGTGCACCACTTTGCTGTGCCGCGATCTATGACCTGCTTGTTATGGACTTGGTTTACTGTTGTCTAGTAAAAGTCGTAGATTTTCCATGTGTAAGCAGAAGGGCGGTCAGTCAGACTCCATCAAAAACGGTTCATTGGTTGGACATTTACATCTGTAAAGTTTCGAAGAGGAAGCAGTAGTACTATTAGACCGGAGTTCAAGAGGCTCGATGTCACAAAGACCCTTGTTACAAAAGCTGAGCAGTCCAAGACCTACTAAATCTTGAGGCATGGAGTTTCATGATTTGGTACTCCATCGTGTCAGCTGCTATCCTCTAGTCAGTGATTACTCGACCAGATCAAAGAGTAAGAAATTTATCGAGATCTTTCCGCAAGACTGCGCGAACGAGCAACCTGAGGAGGGATGTACTTGGCAGTAAGGCCGACTTCGGCAAAATTCCTACATGATTTGGTAAAGAGGATGGCATTCGATATCGCAGGAGTCTAGCTGTTGAAGAAGTCCCTCTACGGGTAGAAGTTGGACATCAGGCAAGCTGGCAAGAGCACCCCCGTTCGGACCATGACGCAGAGCACTGTGGAGTTCTTAGCAAATGTCGAAGCGCGGTTGGAGCGTGGGTTGGTAATAGTTGTAGAGCGGTTTGCAACCCTACTTATCACCGTTCAGTGGTGCGTGCTAGAGTATAAAAACTTGAGACTCTCCTCATTGACACAGTCGCGGAAGAGAACAGAGTCTGGAAGCAAGTGTTTCAATAGTCCAAAGAAGATCATTGACATCTTTCACTCAGCCTAGTATTTGCTCGCGGGACCATGTGATGGCAGTAACAGAGTTTGGTCCTGAGACTCCAACTAGTGGACACATCGTCAATGACAGCTTTATGTTTTTCTCAGGAACAACATCTCGACATATCCTCTAGAGGCGCGTGAAGCATTGGTCCATATACTGCTTGAAAACCAAACGGCGGTTAAACCACCTCGTTACAAGCCATGGACGCCACGAAAGTCAGGATGAGACCATCGTCGCCGCCCAGTTCGACCACAGCGGCCAGAAGAGCCTTGAACTGGATGCTGTCTTGGCCTACTTAGAGGTTTATTACTGGGACTGGGCATAAAGAAGCTAAAGTCACCCCAGTGAGTTTGCATCTGCTAGTTCCAAATATCAACAGTAGCTCAGTCAGCATTTATATACTGTCTACATCTCCTACCTGTCGCACAACAGATGGCGGCCAGGATGCCCAGGACCATGAAATATGGGCCATTACACACATGGCAGTTGTAAACGAGAATGAGATTCAATACCTTTACCTCAAACTTAGCGAACACGGACTGTATCATTGCTATTAGCATCTAGACCCTCTGGAACTCATAATCTGGCCAGTGTCGACAGCAACGGCATGGAAGATGCTGGAGAAATCTGATGTGGTCGTATGGCCTATAACTTCTATGTGAGAAGCGGAGTGACCTGAGCAATGCTTTGAGTGCCGATAGGGAAATCAGCGAAGACACTGCCAACAGCAAGTTTATCACTAGCGATAAGTAGATGTGACACACACCTTCTTGTCGACTTATACTGAGAACCCAAAGCTCTACAGATAAAATTGGGCCAGTCCTCACGGTGATACCGTTATTGGTCAGACTCATGCAAGGAAAAGATGAAGACCGCCGACGCCAGTATCTCGAACCCAGGACCACGGTAGCGGTAGGTGGAGCCGACCCAAAGATTATTGCTAGGTGGATGACCGGAAATGGAAGGTCGTTGATGATCTGCAGAAAGGATCTCGACATGTTTATCTGCAAAATGGGGGGGCTGGTCTTTCGTAACCCCGCCTTGTGCGAAGAGGGATGGGGTTTAAACATCAAATGTCTTCACCTTTGTGTTCATTGTATTACCGCTCCTAGGTCCCGCGGAGTTTCACGCACGTTGCCGTCATGTTGACCCGTCTTCTCATATCTAGTCTGGCAGCACTTGCCGGCGCCTCGCCTGTCACGGCGAGAACTATCATCACACCTCGAAATCTGACTCATGGCTGGGAAATTCTTCCCACTGGTAGTCAACAGCAATTCAGAGGTCTGTCGCCGGTATCGGACAGGATTGCGTGGGTCTCCGGGACAGGAGGCACAGTCCTACGTACCACTGACGGCGGCACTTCTTGGGAATCAGTTGGCCCGAAACTCGCGGAGGATGAGGTGGAACTACAGTTCCGCGACATTCAGGCTTTTTCTGCAGAGAAAGCCATCATCTTATCCATCGGCGAAGGGACAGATTCGCGCATCTACATCACCACTGACGGCGGCAAGTCATGGACGCAGACTTTTGCCAACACCGAATCTGCTGCTTTTTACAATTGCGTTGACTTTGAGGACAACGAGAGGGGCATTGCAGTCAGCGACCCCGTTGACGGCAAATTTCGGCTGATCGAAACGGTTGACGGGGGTGAATCGTGGAACATCGTGGACCCCAGCGGCATGACGCCTGCATTGGACGGGGAGTTTGGATTTGCTGCCAGTGGGACTTGCATTTCCACGGCGGCGGGACGATGGTATCTGGCGTCGGGTGGTGTTGACCCAGGCAGAGTCCTCCGGAGCCCAGATGGATACAACTGGGATGCATCGGGTAGCAAGATTGCTGGTGGTGCGTCTGCCGGAGTTTTCTCCGTTCGGTTCAAAGACGAATCTCAAGGCATTGCGACCGGAGGGGACTTCAACGTCGCAAATAGCTCCGCTTACACGTCAGCATGGTCCCAGGATGGCGGAGAGACGTGGACGGGTTCGGAGGTGTTCCCGGGCGGATACCGGTCAGGGGCGTCATGGGCTCCCGGTCTGTGCGGAGTGGCCATCGCCGTGGGCCCTTCCGGCTCCGATATCACGCTCGACGGCGGGAGGACATGGAAAACGTTCGATACGGGCTCATTTGACAGCGTCGAGTGTCTCTCAGGTCGAGTTTGCTGGGCCTCTGGATCGCGCGGAAGAGTCGGAAAGCTTACGCTGAGGTGAGGGGGGGAATGAGGGTCCTTCTTGGAAAGTCATGTCAGTATTATATGAGAACTGTCTTAAGTCAATCCTGGGGTCTAGTGCTCTCCTAGATAGTCGTTGGGCATTCACGTCTTGCCAACGTCCAACCGTGAGGAAACATGTTGCACCCACCTCTTCCAAAGCAAGCTGGCCATGAAGAGCTGGAACCGGTGAATGCGATGGTGGGGACAACCCCGATAGATCTAGCCTTTTTCAGCAGGATTCGACACACAAGAAGTGATACCCTGCAAATCCACTCCCCCATACGTGTTCCTGCACTAACAGCGTAACATAGAAATCTCGAGTACTTCTGTTAAGGCAGCATGCAGCCGAGAACTCCAGTGAGACGGCACGTACCTGAAACAGGTCACAGCGTGCCTCGTTTGAGCAAACCCGCTTCCAATCAGCAGCTTAGGCGGAGAGCCAACATCCCACCATGCCCATTGAGGGGCTCCGGGGGGGGGCGGTGAAGCAGTCGAGTGTTTGTAAGTTAGGTACATTGCAGGACGCAAACAGTTTGGCAGTGACAAACAAGCTCAGCCCAGACGCCATGCAAGCCAGCGCGTCATGACCTGGAGGCCAGACCAGCATTACCACTTATCGACTCCCCGACCGGTTTGTTAGAAAGCTCCGAACTTCCACGATGCAACTTCAGCTCTCCTCAAGACCTTGCGCGCCCTGCTCTGCATTTCAGCGACGACGATGCTTGAGACCAGTAGCTAGACGTTCCGAACTGCCTCTTTCTGCATAGTACCTCGCTGCTGCCGTTCGTGACGATGGCTGGTAGCGTCCACGCCCAAATCACCGAGTCAATGACGCCTGGGCGCGTCTTTGGCTCGCTTTTCTTTGTCTTTGTCGGACTGCTCGTCCTCGACCACATATGGAAGCCGACGTACCCGGAAAACATCCCTGTCGTTGGCTATGGGAAGGGCACTTTCGCACGTGTCCAGAATTTCTTCTACTACGTGTTTCGCTACCGCGACTGGGTGATTGAGGGCTACCAAAAGGTTCGCACAGTACCCGGCCAGTGCTATATCTTGGCCCAAGGTTAACATGCATTGCGACAATGTAGTACAATAAGCAGAACCGCGCATTCATCGTTCCCGCTGCTGCAAGCAGAGCACCCGACATCATCCTCCCGCGATCCCTCACGAAGTGGTTGCTCGAGTACCCCGACTCTGTTGTCTCCGCCCACGAAGCCCACAATGATGTGCTGTACAGTGATTATAACTTCCTCGGCAAGGTCTACGCCGACGACGTCTGGCATACGCGGGTAATCCATAAAAGTCTTGCCCGTCACCTCAGCTCTTTGGTACCAGGGATCGAAGAGGAGGTTTCCGTGGCTGTGGACGAGGCGTTCGGAACCGACACCGATAATTGGAAGACTTTAACTCTATGGGACGCATGGCTGACCATCGTGCCGCCGGTCACAAACCGTATGCTTGTCGGCGAGGGCATATGCCGAAACAAGGAGTTCTGCAAGGCCATGGTATCATTTGTCGACCAGGTTATCCTCAACTGCTTCGCGCTGCACATGGTGCCGCAGATCATGCTTCCCATTTTCGGGCCCCTTATCACGCTGCCAAACTGGTGGCTGTGGCGCAAGGCAGCCAAACACAGCTTACCAGTAATAAGAAAACGCCTCGATGACATGGCGAAGAAGGAAGCGGGGGATCCGGCCTACGACAGCTGGGCTGCGCCTGAAGACTTCATCACATGGGACATCCGTATGGCCAAAACCGAGAAGAACTATTTCGAGCTCGACCCCTACGTCATCTCAAAACGACTCTTACCTATTCAGTTTGCAGCAATTCACACGACTGTGATCACTGGTCACGGCATTGTCCTTGACTTGCTGAGTTCTGATCCTGCCAAGGGGTATATCGAAGGTATCAGGGAAGAAGCAGCGCGCGTGCTGAAGGAGGAGGGCGGCCGCTGGACCAAGAACGGATTGTCACGACTTTACCGCCTCGACAGTGCCATTCGCGAGAGCCAGAGGGTGAGCAACTTCAGTTGTACTCTGATGGAACGTAAAGTTGTCGCCAAGGAGGGTATTACAAATGAACAAGAAGCCTGGCATCTACCAAAAGGCACTTTCTTGACCGTCAATTTGGAAGGCCTACATCACGACGACGAGCTCACCCCCAACGCAGGGGAATACGACGCCTTCCGTACAAGTCGACAGAGGGAAGAGTATGAAGCGAAACCGCAGTCGGAGAGGACTCTGGAGGAGGGCCTGAGATTGAAGAACCTCGGCATGGTAACGACAAGTGACACCCATCTTCCTTTTGGGCACGGACGACACGCATGGTAAATGCATCTGCTCTCTTGAGCTTGCCCCTCACTTTGGAGCTTCCAAAACTGACTCATCAATTCACAGCCCGGGCCGTTTCTTCGTCGCTCACGAGTTGAAAATGGTAGTAGCTAATCTTTTCCTCAACTACGATTTGAAGCCAATATCTGAACGACCAAAACCGCAGTGGGTAGGCGTGACGGTTGTACCGCCGATGGATGCGAAGGTCGAGTTGAAGCGGAGGAAAGGCACAGTGTAGAAAAGAGAGCGAGGGATACGGTAATCAGTCTTACAAATGATAATAATGCATCTAGAGATCAGGCAAGACTAGGGTCACTCTAGTTATCGCACATGACATAACTTAAGTGTTTTTGCCCTCCGGGATTTTCAAATCTATATGGTTCGATTGCGAGCATCCTTGTTTCTTAGCGCTACAGGGCAAGCTGCCCGGTGTTTATACCGAGGAGGTCAGAAGTATTAATCTATACATCGAGTAAACTTCACCTGCTTTTAACCAGTCTCCGAATTTTTTGCTTCCCGTTGACTACTGAATGCCAAAGAAATATGTGGTCTTCAACCAGAATACCAATTTTGAAATCCCCGCTCATCTAAGGGGTTTAAGGTGGAGAAAAGCCGTATATGGTCACAATGACTGTAATAAAAAGGTTGGTTCAACTAATCATGGACGTGGGCTTTTTTTTTGACCGATCAGAATAATTAGTGATCTCGAAGGTTGACGCGCAAGCTCGGTTAGGGCTCCCCAGCGAAATTCACTAAGGAGATGCCATCAGTGACCTGCTCTACATGATCATCCTGCCACCTGTCTTGCTGCCAATAACCTGCATTCACCGTTCACTCAAGCAACCTTTTGCCTCTTCCAGCAGCTCCCTAGGACAGTGGAAGCATGGCGTTATTCAAACAAGTTGAATCTCTCTTGAACAACAGATGGCGGACTACACGAATCTCTAGATCACCCATACTCAGAGAGCGGTTTCGAGCGTGCAATGCCATTACGATTGTATTTATTTCGATCTTGTTTCGGTTTCGAAGCTATCTCTACTGGCAGCTAGACATTTCTACACTGAGCTTTCAAAAAAACTTCGGCGTAGCCTGCTGCTGAACGTACCCTTCTATCATATCTGCCATGGCCCCTGCGATACATACCCAATCCAAAGGAGGTAACCCAATGCCTTCTCGCCGGCTGGATCCACCAAGAAATAGGACTAAAGATGGACCGTTATACTAGGCTAAACAACGATACTCGCGTAGCCGTGCGTAGATAGCCTCCACGCAATCTTCCTGCTAAGTCGGCAAGTCAATTTCTGATAATGTTTCCGGTTGCTGTTCCTCTGGCTCCATAACGACTTGTATCGGCAGTATCAGGCTGAGCCGACATCTGCCAGCATCCATGTCTATCTTGATACAGTACGTTCGAGAGAGAATGCACGAGTGGAATGTTGGGGGAAAGAGATGGGTTGAGGTTGGCAATCTGAGGCTGATATTCTCCAAGCATGTAGGTGTAATAAGACAGACGATTTTGCGGCTTTTCTTGGACGGCTTTTGGTCCCAGAAGTTAGCATGCTCTATCCATGGTGTACTTTAGACAAAATCCAAGATAACCGGGGTTGATATGGCGAGTAATTCGCCACCGCTTTCCAAATTAGGTAGAGTATTTGTAGGCCGGGGAAAGCCCCAAGTACGTGCCAAGACATTTACTGACTTGACTGTGACATCTGGAGGTGTGATGCCTGCCAACAAGGGGCTGAATTTGTATTGAATCTCGGTGGAGGAGCCGCTTGCTCCTCGCCCGCCCAAACTGAGTCGTACGGCTTCCGGCTGGACTGACTTCGTGGTGATATGACCAATATAACCCTTGAGTATGCTTTTGCGTAGAATGCTTGTTTGTTCGAGAGTCAAGTTCGGGTCTTGTCTGCTGGCAATTATCGCAGGGTCCTCGGGTGACGTTGCCAGAAGATTGATTAACTGTTCGGCTTTCATTTTCAATGACGGCAACTTTTCAGCGCCAATTCCAACCAGTTATGATACCCTAGCTCTAACAAGATATCATACCGCCATAATTTCCGGAGATAAGTCATATTTATCGCAGCCGGTCAAGATGGATGGTAATTGCAGATGACGGCTGCACATCATACCCGACTCGATTTGGTGGCGGCACGAGTAATTGGCAAGATTAGGAGGAATGACAAACTGAAAGGGAATTGTATAAGATTCTCCGGCATTGAACGTGCTTGATTTTAAATATACAGAATCATGTACTGGCATGTGTAGCTGGAGGAACATGTGCGTTGTATGCGTTGTAACATAAACTTCTCCTTGTTGGATGTTGGATCTTCCAAGCAGGCTGATTTGGATGGAGCTGAATGAAATGGCCCATCGCGGATTGAACATTATGTTGCCAGAGACTATGGAGCCGCAGGTGTAGACTTTAGACATATAGTGATGATTGATGGCAATGTCTTATGTCCTTCGTCGACATGCCGGCAACATGATATTACCTACTGTATTTATGGTTTGTGAAGAAGAAAAATTGCCGCATCAGCTAAGTCGAAGATCATTTCCTGATCCAGCGCTATGAGGATATTCAGCCAGCGACAAACGTTGAGTTGGTTTTACAGCTTGTCTGCTGATTATCAGTGGCTGAATATATTGGGTAGACTCTTGCGATGCAAAATTTGCACGAGGACAAACTGCAGTTATCGAAAAGCCGCAAGACAGCCAAGATCTTGGTCATCTAGGTTTCCTCAAGAAGTGCAGGTGTTGTACTACCAAAATTATGGCAATTTGTAACGGACGGCACGATCATCAAGAACTTGTACCGCATGGGGCATGGGCTGAGATCGAGTATTCCGACTACGCCGACAGGGAAGGTAATTGCGGCGAATATGACAAGACTCTGAATACATGATGAATAAATTTTGGCAATCAATCACAGAGAATGATTTGATACAATCGGGCTTCGTGCACAGCAATAATGACAGATAAGCCGGAATGGGTACACGTAGTTACTTAGATTTGTCTGCGCCTTATGGCGGCAATGTATGTCATGTGCGCCTTTGTGAAATACATGAGAGATGTCGCCGGCGCCTTTTACTAATCTAACAGCAACCAGCATGTTCTTTATCCTGAAAATCTACAGTTCACATCTTCCGATTTCGGCCAAGTTTCAAGGCAACAACCGCCTCCCTACCGGAACAAATGCAGCATGCTACCGACAGTTCAAATCTTAGGCCTCACGAAACTGCCATGCCGTCCCTCTCCGGCAGAGAACTTTGCAGCACCCCTGACACTCTCTGTGCTGATCACCTGAGTCCCCTGGTCAAACTCATTCTGCAACGCGTCCTCGAAGGAAGTGGCGTTGTAAGCTGAGTAATAACAACTTGCTCTGTCCGTATTCATACAAGCTTGTGGAAAAGTCAGCAGCTGCTCGGCAATCTTAATTGCTTCCTCCAACGCCTTTCCCTTAGGCACGACCCTGTTCGCGAGGCCCATTTGCATGGCCTCTTGTGCTGATACCCCGCGGCCGGTAATAATCATGTCCAGAGCCCGCCCTAGTCCCACAATGGCCTGCAGCCGGACCGTGCCGCCGTCAATGAGGGGCACACCAAACCGTCGGCAGAAGACTCCAAAGACAGCGTCTTCCTCGGCAACACGGATGTCGCCAAGAAGAGACAGCTCGAGACCACCAGCAACGGCGTAGCCGGATACCGCACTGATGACAGGTTTTTGAATCTGCATGCGTGATGGCCCGATGGGCCCAATGTTTCGGCCCTGGACGCGGTGGGATGCATTGATGATCGGACCTTTATATTTGTCGTTTTGGGGCCCGGCTTCGTACTTGGCGACCTCATGGAGATCAAAGCCGGCACAGAACGTTCCGTTGGCGCCATAGAAAACACAAACTTTCTGAGTGGTATCGTCTTCGAAGGCTAAGAAGGCCTCAGTAAGTTTGCGGCCTGTGGGGCCATCAATTGCGTTTCGTCGGTGCGCCCGGTTGATGGTGATTGTTGTAACACCTTCCGCTGTCTTGGTCACCTTCACTGCATCGGGCTCTAAGTCCTGCATATTTGATTCCTGGGGGCGATAACTTCACGTTGAGGTTCGGCCTTGACAAAAAAAGCACATAAATTATGTCTGCATATGTATTTTAGTTGCAAGACATGAAACTCTCTGAACTGCAGCACATAAGAGGTGTCAGCATATATATGTCTACTGGTCCTCCATTTCCCCGCGTCTTTCCCTCTCCAAAGCGGAACATTCCAAGCGGAACCTTCCAGGTGGAATCCATGTTACCTTTACCCCATTCCGGGGCTCATTCAAGAGATGCGTAGTCATATGTGAGTAACAAAAAGCCCATCTTTGATACCTGATTGAAGCCGATTGACGTCGACGTCAGAGGAAAATTGCCTGCGCTCTATGAATAACGTAATGTCGAAAACTTTTGAGGTACATTCAGATGTTGAACGACTGGTTTCATGCAGAGTTTTGGCTAGCGGGCTCGTCTCCTTCGCATATCTCAAATTCCAAATAGTTACACTCAAATCCGCCAATTGGACGCTTATATCGCGTCGATATCTTCGCTTTTTTCTGGTTGCTGACGCCGAGATGCTCATTATTGGTTAGGCTGTGTTGTTCCGCCTCAAGCTTAATGCTTTTCTTCCTGCTGCCAAGCACGGAACACTCCGTTACAGCTCAGCACTGCGACACGCGTTCACCCGTGTTCCGCACTCAAGATGGCTGCCTCTAAACCCCGTTCGCAAATTGTTCTACAAGTAGAAAAGCCGCTCGCTTCACTCGGAACGGGGATTCTTACATCTCGTACTGATGGGAGCTTGATATCTTTTGGGTCTCCTCCCGCATTCCTAAGAAAATAGAAAAGTTGAAAAGGGACAGCGGATTCTCGATAGGCAATGACATGGAATTAGTTCATGGAAAGCATATCGAAGCCATGGGGGCTTTAGTGTTTGAAGATAAGCTGGTACAAGGTCTTTGCTTCACTAGAAGATCACAAGGTCAGCCATGACGAAGAACCTCTGTTTTATGCTCCAAAATACCAATAAGAGTCTCCTGTTGCAGATGGTTCTTGCTGTGGCTTTGACAGGCTCTGGACATGCAGTTAAGTATATCAACGGCCTCTTGAATCAAATCGTTTCGGCGATTGAAGAAACGATTAGAAAAGTTAATGTGGTTTGGTTGGTTTCTAGCTCCTACTCCAATGCTTTGCAATCGGTCCCCAGTTTTCAGATGGTATGTTGCTTTCGCATGAGTTTGTCGATTTAGGGTACTTCCGTAGAGCAACCAAATGTGAATGAACATGAAGTGATCCTCGAACCATGTTCATTGCAGCGGCAATGGCCAATCACAATTGTCAACAAGCCGTACTTATCTTAGCCAGTTCCGGTGCCGGTCTCGATGTCAAAAACATGTAGCGGTTACGGTTAGTTGCTAATGTGAACGAAGTATGAATGTTCGTTTACATTATCGTCAGTCCAGCGTAAATTAGACTAAGTGCCTCGCCTTACTTTTCATCACCTGTAGCTCAGTATCCGTCTGTCTATTGTTTGAGATGTTTGATCTTATAATTGGCGAAAGCCGAAAGTTCAAAGCGACGCTCAAGCGATGAAAACTAAAGGTTCAGTGTGTCTAAGCTATAAACCTCGCTGTCTTCTTCATCGATGGAGTCTACTACAGAACATCATAACATACTTGCAGATTTTGTTGTTCGTATCCAGCAATGGTCTTCAACTATTGATGCAACTGGGAGATAGTCTTTGAACTTGAAACCCTTCTGGAAATCAAGGGCAGCCCCCGCTACCAGCTGGCAGTTGATACCTCGTGAACTTTTGGAATCTGCTTTAGCCAGTTTTGGATGAAAGTCATGGTAAAAGCGTATTGCCATGTATTGGCAATCTGCCCCTCACTGAATTATGATCAAGTAACATGACATATTCAGAACCGGCACAAAAGTTCTCGGATTAACTTAGGTAGAAAGTACATAGTGCAGGTGAGGTTGAGAAGAAAAAGTGAGGGTTGGTCAGAGACCAAAAATGCATGTCTCACTCGTTTCTCTTTTTTGTTTTCCACCCTTCTGCGCAGAAAGCGAAATCTGGACTGATTCCAATTGAGTATCGTACTGCCCTAGGAGGCCTGGGAATGATGGCTGCTTGAACGAAAATATCATCCCATCGACTTTCAGATGACCCCATCCTCGCAGAGAGTGGGTCAGAAGAAGTAGATTCACTGACTAGAATTTATAATCAGATAAAAGACTCAGAAAATCACACGTTTAAGATGTAACTGCTCTATGGCAAAAATGGGTCATCCGACAGTCGATATGGAAACTTGTTCAGCTCTCATCGACGTTCACCAGGATACCTCGCCCGAAATGTGTCTTGTTGTTTTATACCTGACTACCCATTTCTCGGCCCATGCAGTTGTTTGTTGAATCTTGTATTTTTTTCAATCGTTCGTTCCCTAGTGACGCGCCACATCCAATACAAGAACAGCGACGAATATGTCCTTGATAACTAACAAATAGAAGGCACTCGATCTACACCTTAAGTCAAGGACTGAATGGTTGCTAATACAGAAAATCAAGAAACATACATGGTGGATCTAAGGGGCAAAGAACTGTAGGCTAGTTGAAACTATGAAACGGGCTAGGTTAGCGGCAAGTCCCTTGGTAACTTTAAGGAGTCCAATGTTATGATTCTCTCTGATTCGGCCTCAAGTTGACTTACTAACGGACAATGTGACTAGTCTTCAGGCCATCAGCTGTGGCGCCTTCATTCGTGGAGCCCAAACGGTTATAAATACCCTTTTGCAAGCCGTCCTACCCACTTGTTCAAAATCATCTGGTTCCCTAACCGACCGCCCCTAACCGACCATCCCAAACCGCCCGTTCCTCATCCCGATAAGGTTAAAGTTCACCGATGAGGAGTTTTCTGAATTCAAAAGAGTGGAGGCGTGGCACAACTGTCTCCGCAGCTATACAACTAGGATCCCCGCTCGAAACCCCAAGTTTGAACTCATATTCTCACAGCTCACGAACTTCTGACGAGTCCTGAACATTACAGAACCGACCACAATCAATCCATGCTTAAGAGAGCTTCTTACCTTGGTGAAGAGACATGTTGCGGTCATGCCTCCAATTCGCGTTCAAAGGGAACATCCTTCCCTTCAGAGCACCTACATGGCAACCGAAATCCAAGAGAGGCAATGTTGCATTGTTACTGGCCTGCACGCTGCTCACTGCAACTGTAAGGTCTTCCAGATTCCTCTCCTATGAAAGCAGCTTACATATGTTCATTCTCAGATGCAGGGTTATGATGGAGCGATGATGGGCAGCATGAACATACTGCCGCAGTATACCGAGTACTTCAAGCTGTCGACTTCTACTCGTTCTCTCAACATCGCCACCAACTACATCGGCGGAGCTTTTTCTGTGAGTAACTCGTTGCCTGCTTCTTTCCACAATCCCGCATTCTTCATATCTCGTTACCTCGACTCAGACGAGCAAACGATTGTCGGCACGAGTGTTCCTCGAAGCTAATGAGGATTGCAGTGTCTCTGTTGGGGCTGGGTAACAGATATGTATAGCCGACGCTTCGGATTGTTCTGGTCGGCGATGATCACAGTGTTTGCCGCCATCCTGCAAGGAGCTTCACAGCACATCGCTATGTTCTGTATAGCACGAGTTCTTATCGGCTTCGGTACAACGGCTTCGGTCATATCCGGTTCCGCCTATCTTGCCGAGACTTTACCATGGGAGCAGCGGGCATGGGGGTTAGCTTTGTTCAACGACTTCTTCTATGTAGGCGCCCTCGCGGCTGCGGGCGTAACATACTCATCCTTCAGGTTCGATAGCACCTGGTCGTGGCGACTACCGAGTCTTGTCCAGGGTGTCTGGGGGTTGTGGTGTGTTTCCCTACTGCCTTGGATGCCCGAGAGTCCGCGTTGGTTGATTGATCAGGGACGCCCGCAAGAAGCACTGATAGTGCTGGCCCATGTCAACTCAAGCGGAAATACGAGAGACGATATTGTGCGGCTGCAATTTAGGCAAATCTACGAAACGATCGAGTATGAGCGGGACCCGATGTCAAGCAAGGAGGCATTCCGTAACCGAGGCGCCAGAAAGAGGCTCATCATTACTGCCAGCTGCGCCTTCTTCTCAATGCTCACTGGAAACATTTTTGTTATGTATAACATCGGTAAATTGCTCAACGGTGCTGGAGTGAGCGATGAGAGTTCACAACTGCTTGTGGTAAGTGTTCTCGCAGATCTCATAAGGGGGGTTCTTTCGGCTAACGTTGCAGAACGTGGGACTTAATGCAACTTCTCTAATAGTCTCGATCCTCGGCAGTTACTACACAAACAAATGGGGAACCAAAGCTGTCGCACTCATCAGCACTGCTGGGGTCACGATCGGGCTGTTCATGATCGGTATTCTGACAAAGTTCTACGGAGACACAACGTACACTCCCGGGATTTGGGCTACAGTCTCTGGTATATTTATTTTCTCAATTTCCTACTCTTTCGGATGGATTCCGATTCTATTTCTTGTACCTGCACAGATGCTTTATTTTCGCATAAGAGCCAAGGGCATGAGCATGTTCAGTTTCATAGTTTGCATTACCGGTATCGCGGGCAACTTTGCTTTCCCGGCAGCGTTGGATGCTATTGGTCATTGGTTCTTCATCATCAACGGTGCGTGGAACATACTGTTTTTTGCTTTCATCTGGTGGTACTGGGTTGAAGTTAAGGGTAAAACCCTGGAGGAGATCGATGCGTTATTTGATGGAAGGAAGCATACAGACACCCCCAACATGAACGCTATAATGGCTGGAACAGAAGATGAGGGTTGGAGAAGGAATCTGGGCGATTGGATGAGAACTAGATTTGGAGGGCCTGAGGTGCCGATTACTTTGTGTGGGGGGTCCAAGTCTGATTCAATGGTTCGTTAACATGATGTGGACAAAGCAGACTTACTGATATCCAGAGAGCCGCTCATTTCGCAGCAGTCTATATTGTGAGCCGTTTTCAGAGATAGATACCCAATGAATTCAACTTTGAGCGGCAAGCACCGAAAATTTAACCCTATACCTTCGAGACAAGAAAGACGTGTCGAGGCTTGAGTTATACGTAACGGCGATGTAACTAGCGAGGGAGGTGAGCTGTAGCCTTCATGTATGACCGCTTCCGTATGACTATGGCCGAAGCGCCGGTCCCGGCTCTATTGCCAAGTCTCATGCCGCCAGGATGTCCCTTTCGCCTGACATCTTGATGAAGCAGCCTTCAGTCGACTCGACCCGCCCACGTCGGATTAATCAAGCGTCGCAATTACATCCATAAACAGCTTGGATAAGTTTAAAGCCGACCGAGTTACCCGCAGCTAAGCTTCATGGACAACTTGGGCAACATTGAGAAGCTGACGAACCAAATTTAGGGGGCCAGTCCGAAAGTGGATGAAAGTTAGGATATACTGCTATAATAAGGTACATGTGGAAAATTCGCGCCGACTTTTTAGTCCATTTTCAAGAGAGCACATACTTAGATTAGAGAACGATGTCTTGCGTAGATTACTGGGCAAACACCGTAAGAGGTGTTTTATCTCTCGTGGGAGGAGATCGTACTTAAGGCCAGAGCATGACGAGGACCCACAGAAACTGTCGGTATCACAGGAATGCTGTACGCGTACGGGTTTGCTGCAAAGTCACGATATCGTGGGTAAAGTGGCATGTAAGTTGTTAATCCAAATATAAAGAGTTAAGAGGTAAAGTAGAGGGTAGTTAAGAAGATATTGCTAGCAAGAGCTAGAGAATCCGTGTAATCTTATTGGCTACCGAGGTGTGACGTACCGCCACACTCTTAGCCATTAGTGATCTAGATATCCTAACAGAAACCATGTTAAACGCTTCCTACGCTCCTCCTGGTAATCTAAGTATGCCTACCGAGGAAGGTGCGCACATAGACCCCAAAATGAGTGACTTGGCAATTGGGTCCTATTAGACTTGCCGAATTGCTTGTTTGTTCGATTCCCGTTG
Source organism: Colletotrichum incanum (assembly GCA_001625285.1). NCBI lineage: Eukaryota > Fungi > Ascomycota > Sordariomycetes > Glomerellales > Glomerellaceae > Colletotrichum > Colletotrichum incanum. Next base: position 121,624 of record LFIW01000875.1, read on the forward strand.
TCTTGCTATGACCCACTAGATAGCCGCACTTCGAGATTTTTGGGATGAAATGAACATCACCCCGTACTTTGGCTTTGTTTGTCGTCAAGAATACTCATTTCACGCTTAAAGTCTCGAAGCCAATCTGGGTTGTCAGCCGGGGTTTGATTCCATGGGTCGTCACTAGGGAGTACAAAGCGCATCAGCATTGGTACGCTTGTGAGTGTGCAGGATATGACGTCGAATCCAGTCGAATACTTACTCTTCAAACGAAATCCAGCGCGCCTGATGCTGAAGTTCAGCATCAGTAGGGATGCGCCTGTTGGGATTCCGTGGCGATGTTGTGATAGTCACGAACCGAGTTAGCTCTCTGACCAGTTTCCTGTAACAATTATCCTCATTGACGAAGAAAGTGGACGGAGCTACGGCATTGCCGACTTTAGTGCCGGATCCTGGTCCGAAGGCAGTGGCATCTTGACTGCTGGTAGGCTGTGTAAGATCTGGCGTGCTTCCAGATGGTCCTTTGGCGTCAATTGTGGGAATAGCCGTGTCAGATTTCAACAACTCTTGACTGTTCGTTCCAAACTGCGGCGCACTGGAGAGTCTTGAAGGAGGAAGGTTCGCTCGTTGGCGAAAAGCTCTCAACCAATGATCCGAGGCTTTGATAAGACTCTTCAGAATGTTTGCAAAGGTCACGGATGGATTCGGTGAAGAGGCCTCCATACGGTCCACAATGTTGCAGGCCTCTTTTTGGAGTTCGTCGTCCGAAATTTGGGTCTCAATCATCTTTGAAATGTCCACGTAACTTAGAAGCTGCTCTTCCAAGCCACATGCTTCAAAAATGTTTGCTTTCCCGTTGATGCTAAGGTATGTGAATCTGGACTTCGAGTTGTCCTTCATGGGCCGGATACGTGCTTGTTGCACAATGGATTCGGATGACATGAGCAAGTCGCGCAACCAGGACTGCGTTGAGGTTGCAGGTCTCTTCGAAAACGATACCGAGTCGCACCCAAAAATCACGCAGCAGCTTTCATAAAGCAGTTCCGCATTGGTAGGCGTTTGATCCTTTATGTTTTGGTGTTCGGCAGAGAAGTGTTCGAGCTCAAGTTTGATCAGCTCAAAGGCATTCGGCGGCGTTTCCGGTACGCCCTGCTTTGTCGTAAACGGCCACGGCGAGTAGCGTTCCATGTGAATCATGTCTAGACAAAGACTTATCAGCTTCTGTCCTCGACTACTCGAAGGGGACACTTACAAGGAGCCATAGAGTTCTCGACCATCTTGAGCACATTATCGTCAAACCCCCAGTCTCCATGCCAATCCGCCATTGTCTTCCCATCCTTAAAGTGTTCCGCTAGGTGGTCGATGCGGTCATCCCAGGTAGTTATCGACCAGCCGCAGAAACCGCATCGAGATCGTATCACCTCGCTTTCGTATTTCCATTCTCCCATGGGCCATCGTAAGAACTTGGCATCATGCACTAATTTTAAATGTTGCTGGAGGTGATCTTTCCGGTAGAACGTACGATCCTCTGGCAAACGGTCTCTGCACGCCTGATAGTTGTGTTTCTCGAGGTGCTGCTTGCTGGGGTTGGCTTCGCTGCAGAAGACACATATCAACTGTCCACTGGCGTCGGGTACCGTGGGCCCTGTTGGCGCGCACTCCCACCGTTCAAGAGACAGATGCAGCGACTTCTCGTGACGCTGCAGTTATGTTTTGTCTTGAAAGTCTCTGTACAAAAGGTGCACTGATAGGTATTCGCAGTCTGCCAGAGTGTGCCGGCGCTTTTTGATTCAGGTCTCTTGGTAAGCGCTCTACGTCGTCTTCGTTTGACTGCAGTCTTCCCCAAGGGATCGAGCGACCTCGGCGAATTACGGGACTTGTGTGAGTATGCCGAGTTGGCCGAGCTTCTGCTGGAATGCGACGTGCCTGCACTGCTCGCCGACGAGTGGCCGTACAAAGATATTGCTGGCACGCTGTCGGTCAAAGATCTATCTGCCAGATCGTCTCCGTCGGAGGAAAACCCCGAAACGGCGTTGGCGATCGCGGACACTGACGCGGGCTCGTGTTCAGGGGGCGAGACTTGCCAACGTTGTAGAGGATTCAGATTTTGCAAGGCCTCGGGAAATCCGGCGTCCTGCGGGATGTTGATTGGTAACGTCCTCGCCGATGTAATGGCTGGAGATGGCGGCCGTTTTGGCGGTACTTTAAATCTCGTCCGTCTCCGTGTGTTGGTAAGCCAATTGGTGATCTGTTGCCTACTGAGAGCCGTTTGTCGCTGCAACATCTCCATATCCTCAGTCGTCGGATAAGGGTGATGATTATTGTTCGCTAGCCATGTCTTCAGGATCCGAAGTGACTTTGAAGAGAAACGGGTCCCAATCTTAGCCGGCGTTGTCGAATCTGACGGTTGGAGGGTTTGGGCAGTGATATTCTGGTTGTGATTGAACATGGGACCCGTTGATTCGTCATCTCCCAAGGCCTCGGAGAACATAAAAATCCCAGGTTCATCGTATATTCCGTTCAAGGGTTGTCTGTCGCCAAAATATATGTTGTTCTCCTGGTAAGAGGCTCCAAACTCTGTGGCACAAAAATCGACTGCATCTTGATGGGATGACTCAACATCGTAGTTACGGAGAGGCTTTCCAAACTCTGTGTTTGGGATGTCGTTGGTAAATCTCTCTTGCTCGATATTACCGAATGTTGTAACGTCTAGATAATTGTTGTCGACGAAGTTAGAGGCGATCAAGTCAAGTTCGACCGTGGCGGTGAAGTCATCAAAGCTGAGAGCTTGCATATCATTGGCTGCACCTGTCCCCTTGTCCATCATTTTCCGAGTTGTGTAAGTGCTTGAGAGATGTAGCTCGCCAACAAAAGGGGAGAACACGTCTGTTAGTGCTTGACTAGCATTGATAGGATAAAAGTTTACCCGAATCAACACCTTTGCTCTATTTAACGAAGAACCCCACTTGAACTCATGCAGGCCAGGTCAATAAGCCATGCGGGACATTATTGTACCGACTACTGGCCAAAACAGAAAGACATCCAATCTTGGTCGATAACTGAACGTAGTTTATCTCATTGCCGGGTATCTTTTGAACCTTTTTGGGCGGCTAATTGTGGCTTATACCGCCCACCAGTTGTATAAAACCGATTCACATTGTTACTCACGAGCCCAGCAAAATGTCTCTTGTACGGCCCAAGTGATGGAGAATCTGGTATGTAGTGGCAGCAGATGACAATCCGGGTGATCGGCACAGCCCGGTAGAGAGCCTCAAGCCGGCGCGCCGGTCTCGGCTTCTTATTCTCGGTTACCGAGCGGGTCTTGTTCCGGACCCGTCCGATCTCGGAGCAATGCGTGCACCGTGATTCATAACCCCCCTGCCGCGCTGGTTGGAATTGCATCACCAAACCCCATTAATTGGCCACTCCAAGTCATCGGGAGCTGCCCGAGGCTGGGTATTCAGGTATGAACTCTGCAGCAACCGGTTCTTATTTGTGGGGAGGAACATCCGGCCAAAAATGCTAACGTCTGTTCCAGGCAACTCAACGACCATGGACGGTGGAGACAGGTGGACTACTCCGGCTGTTGACCATTGGGCCAGTCACCGAAGTCGGATAAGTAAGCCCAAGAGGAAAGGTCCGGACCCTTTTGGCGGGGAATAAGAAGAATGGCCGTCGGTCTGCACTGCTTCTTTGCCGAAAATATAGTTAATCAAGTAGTGAAAAACACGAAACTCCCAAGCAAATTGTTCACTGAGATTAGTTAGTTCGTCTTGTAGCTCTCACAGCTCATTTTCATATGTTTGAACCGAGCCATCGAGCCTTTTTATTTCCCAGAGGCAAGTCTCCATCATGTCCAAGGAACAGGGTGGGAAGCCAGAACCGATCGGCGGAGACCGTCCCAATTCCCCAGACTTGGCATTGTCGACGTCCAACGCGGAGAAGAATACTAGCATTCTACCAGCAATCGATGATAATGCCGGCCTTAGCCGTCATGACACCGATACCATTTACAACAAGTTCAACCCAGCTCGGAAAAGACTTGTTACAGCTGTTGTTGCGTGTGGTGGTGTTGCCTCAACTGTATCTTCGCTGCTTCTCTTAGCCGCCATTCCTGAGATTGCAGCAGACTTGAACACAACGGGTAGCATCATTAATATCAGCAATGCCATTTATATCCTTTTCATGGGCATCAGCAATCTCTTCTGGGGTCCTATAAGCCAAGTTTACGGTCGCAAATGGGTATGCTGAAATACATGTAACCCATACTGGCGATTGTCATCTAACCAAACTTCACTAGCCATGCATTATCTCAGCGTCTACATTCTTTTCTTTCTGTATAGGAACTGCACTGTCTCCAAACCTTGCGGCTTTTTTCGTCTTCCGAGTATTATCGGCCTTTACCGGGACAGCCTACCTGGTCCTTGGCTCCAGTTGCATCAGCGACATCTATAAGCCCACTGAACGAGGGACCGCCTTAGCGTGGTTCCTCAACGGCACTCTGATTGGGCAGGCTTTCGGTCCCTTCATAGGTGGCGTCATCATCACTTTCCACAGCTGGCGGGCGCTTTTCTGGTTTCAGTCGGCCCTCGGTGGACTCACTGCAATTCTTGCGGTGTTGTTTCTACCAGAAACCAGCCACCGAAAACGAGCAACAGAATTGGAAGGTCTCGATTTCAAAGCTCATGTTGCGCAAGTGTGGCAGTGGGCTAATCCATTCCGCGTACTTGCCCTCTTGCTGATCCCGAAATTGCTTGTGGCGGTAAGCCTACTACTCAACCATTGTCAATGTTCTTGCCCCAACCTGACTGTGGATCGCAGGGAATTGCTGCTGCGTCTCTGGTTTGGAACATGCAGGCCTTATTGACCCCAATCCGATATGTTATTAACCCTAGGTTCGACCTCACATCACCGCTTCAATCGGGCCTATTCTTCCTTGCACCGGGATGTGGCTTCTTCTTTGGCACATATGCTGGAGGCCGTTGGGCAGACCGTACTGTCAAGCTTTGGATCAAGCGGAGGGGCAAACGAATACCCGAAGACCGTCTGCGCAGCTCCTTTGTGGCTATGGGGGCTGTGATTCCGGTGTGCATCATCATATACGGTTGGGCCATCGAAAAGGAGAAGGGGGGTATTCCGCTTCCCGTAATCTGTATGTTTGTGCAAGGATTCGCCCAAGTCATTGCGTTTCCTAGCATAAACACATATTGCCTGGATGTAATCAAGGGTAAGAGCGCAGAAGTAATAGGTACGTGTTTGAACCTTCGCGAAGCTTTCCTTTGCAGCGGCTGACGTTGCCCCAATGCAGCCGGAAACTACTTTTTTCGGTATGCCATCGCAGCCGTAGGTACTGCTGTGTGTTTGCCGGCGATAGAGAGCATTGGGGTAGGATGGTTCAGCACAATCACTGCGCTATTCGTCTTTTTCTCCGCTGCCGCAGTTTATATCGTGGTCAGTATCGCCTCAAAAGAGGATGGCAAAACGCAAAACGAACAAGTCTAGAAGAGTGCAATGCCACGTGTTTGTCGACTTGGCCAGATTGCTTTAGGTTAACCCATCAGACGATGTTTGTTCGCATAAATCGCATCAGACAGCTTCAATACTGCCCGAAATCACCGTGAAGAGATTTCATGTGTCCACATCTTCGGACCACACTGCCGGTGATCTGACTTTGTGTGCTCAGCGTTGAAAATCGAAGTGTCGCAATACTAACACCAGCGCAGCTTTGACATCACCTATTCGATCCCGACACGTTAGGCAGAAATATCGGCTCGTGAACCAGTCAGACCGTCAAACTTCAAAGCTTGAATGGCAAAACTCAAGTATCATCGCAGCAGCGAGAGTGTAAGAGGTAGGGCAATCCCTTCCGCTCGGCCCCCTTCTGGTACAACTGGTGCCTAGCACAGACAGCAGGACAAGCTGAGAGTTTCTAAAGTCCGAGAATGCGGTTCCGAAATTCGCCTCCTGGTGCCTTTGACCAAACAGAAGGACGTTTCAATGACTTGATTGCGCGAACCTTATTTTGATCCCAAGTCCCACAGATGCTGGAGGTCGGTAACGGCATCCCCTAAAAACCTATGAAACCCACCGAAATCCTGCCATCTACCTCGAGGCCCCGCTCAATACTCTACCATGTCACCGGTTCCAAACTAACAGCCCAAACGTTAGTCAAATTCGCACGTGGTGGAGCAGAGGAGACAAGACCACATATACTGATGACTACAGACGAAGCAGCTGGCCTCGCTGGCCACCTCGCCTCGAGCAAATGGCGCAGGTTCAAGGGGCAATAGGCCAAGATTTGTCGGATGCGGAGGTAATCGCGATCACATGCTTGGCAACGGCCGGCATTTACAACGTCGTCGAAATTTACGTCCTCATCTTCACGACGTTCCAACGACGATCGGGACAATATTTTTGGAGTATGCTGGTAGCGAACACCGGCATTCTACTCCACGCTTGCGGCAGTTTGGGTCGATATTTACAACCGACGAGAACACCAATACCAGGATCGTTTGCGCACATAGGCTGGTACTGCATGGTGACTGGCCAGTCTGTTGTTCTATGGTCGCGGCTCCACCTCGTCGTCTATAATCGCATCACCATTCGACTCGTTCTAGCAATGATCTTGGCATCCTTCTTTTGCGTCCATATTCCACAGACAGTCCTCTTCGCTGGTGTATGGGTTAGCAACAAACCAGTATGGACTGAACGCTTCAGAATATTTGAAAGGGTCTCCTTGATGGTGTTCACCCTACAGGAAACCATTATCACCGGCATTTTTGTCAGAGCGGGATTTCGAAATTTCAGGAGCCTCTTCGAGTTCAAAGCTAGAGAAGCACGAGTCTTACTGAGCTACCTCGTTAGCATGTTCGTGCTCGTATTTCTTCTGGACACCGGCCTCGTCATCCTCGAATACATGGGGCTGTTCGTTTTCCAGACGTCGAGCAAACCCATAGTATACAGCATCAAGCTGAAAGTGGAATTTGCGGTTTTACAAAAGCTTTTATCCTTTACAAAAATGAAGTACTGCGATTGCACCCATCTGGACGAGATCCCAACAGCCAAACCGAAAACGGTCACGAACAATACCGCGTTCGAAACGACAATACCCTGAGCCTGGAAAGCCAAGCGATCGAAACGACGTATCTACTGTGGTTTCAATGAAACCATCCACGGAGCCAAAAGAATTCTATATTGGGCCAGTTTGTGCTACCTAGGTGCAGTAGGATTAAAATCCTCGTGAACTTACGGCTCGAGATACTATATGGCGCAGTGTGGTCATGGAGACACAGCACTATTTTGATCCACCGACTAAGAGATATAAAACTACTGACACTAGCCTCGAGGTATCTCCTACGACCAGAACGGCAAGAAGACATTGCATTTTGAAGATCAACCACTGCAATGATTGGAAGATTGGCTGAGTATGTACATGTGTTGTGGCCACCAAAGCCGGAGGTGGTATGACGCATGTTTGGTGGAATGTTCCTCTGTCTCGCAGAAACAGACACCAGAATAAAGTTGTAGGAGTCAGCTTGGCGACGGCACAACCAAACGGCTGGTGCCATGTGAAATGGGGTAAAGAAGGTGAAATAGTGGAGATGGCTAATTAAGGGGAAACACATGGTCACCAGATATGGGACGACAAACAAGGTCACAAAGGATGATACAGTTACGACACAAATGGCCGTAAAGCATTCATGTTATCTACAACATGAGCTGGGAGTCAATTGTATAGGCATATATCTCCAACCTCTTGTCATCAGAGCTCATATCTAAACTCCTTGTTCTCAAGGTCGGTTAGATCCCAGAACTCGTGATTCTCTTCCACCTTGTAAGCGTCCCCAAGCGCAGCCCTCTCTGCATCGCGCTTCTTATTTCTTCTTTCCAGCACCCAACGCATCACAAATAAATCCACCGTAACCAAGAAGTAAATGATACAAATCGAGATCTTAGCAGGCAGGTACCTCGGCGCATCCCGAGATTGAAAAGTCTGGGGTGAGATGATATTACCAACGGTATATGCGATCGTGCCAATGCATGCCACGGTGACCTTCTTGGTGGAGCCGGCAACATTGGAACTCTGGAGGCCCAAGATCGTCGTCCATCCGATCGGGATACCTCCTGAAGTGTAGTATCCGATCAAGGCGGGTACCTTTGACGTCGTCGCCATCAGGATGGCTCCGATGATGGCAGGGATGTGGCCGGCGATGCACCAGTAAAGTCGTTGTCTTGTTTTCATCGCCAACCAGGTCAGCCCAACCAGTGCGACGATCTCATATGCGCCGAGTGGGGTCACGAGAAGCAACGATTCTTCGCTCGTGTAGCCCATGCCCTTTACAAGTATATTTCCAAAACTAGTCGCAGTGGAGTTAGGGATATTGGCCGCGAAGATCCAGAAGGCGTACAACCAGGTCATAGTGTCCAGGAGAGCCTCCTTGACGTGCTTCCACTTGAACTGCTGCGAGCCAATGCCCTGCTCATTGTCGCGGATGCGCTCCAGATGGGTCGCCTTTTCTTCCTGGGAAAGAAACTTTGCGGAAGCGGGCGAGTCTGGCATGATGAACCAAAAGGCAATTCCGACAACAGCTGTCAAAAGGCCAAGAAACAGGAAGATGACCTGCCACCCGCGGAGAGCAGCATTGGGATCTCTTCCAACATGGACTGCCACGCCGTATGCGAAGAAACCGCCGAACATCTGAGCTGCGCCACATACCGAAAACCAGATACCGACGCGGAAGGCCTGTTCTTGTTTTGTGTACCACTGGGAGGTAAAGAGGACCCAGGCTGGGACAACAGCAGCTTCGAAGACGCCGAGAAGGAACCGACAGACGAGAAGACCGGCATAGTTCTTACAGGCCGCAAGACAGGCCAGGACGAGGCCCCACAGCGTGACGTTGACCGAGGTATACTTTGCCAGAGGGAACATTTGGATAAGGCGGATGGTAGGAAATTCGAATGCAAGCTGGCCAAAAAAGAAAATGGATGCGACCCAGTTGAACTGGTTGCCGTGAAGTCCAGTGGACTGCTGGATGCCCGTTACGCTGGCGTAGGAAATAGCCGTCTTGTCAATGTACTGCAAAAAGTACACGACACAAATGAGAGGCATGATGTGGGTATCGATGCGCCGCTTGAGTCTTTGATTAAGCTCCGGATTGACTGTTCGGCCCAGACGTCCGGTTTCGTTGAGCAGGTCGAGGGCGGCGTCAGCGCCGGTCTTCGGCTGTTTTTCTGCGGCATTGTCTGGCGACTTTGCATCCGTTGGAGCTGTGGCTGACGTTATGGATGTGGGCCTCTTGTCCGAGTCCACGAAGGTCTCTGTAGGATGCAGCTCCATTGGCCTCTTGTTGTCGATATCATCCATGATGACGGCCGAAACATGGACTGTTCGAATTGACTTGCTGAAAATAATACTCTTCAGTATCAAGAGGGTCCTAATGATCACAGACACAAACCTAGATGTTGATGCTAGTCGAAATATGTGCAGGGTAAACACTCCATTCTTTATCAATCGCATCAGCGGCCCCCTGGGTCCACCATTCGAGCACACCATCAATGATGTCCGGACGCTCATGGCTGGGTGAATCCATACGCAAGGTGCAAATTCTAAAACTTTTCATTGATTGAATCCACGCATTTCCGATAAGAGACGACACCTCCACCCAAAACCGACGTATCACGGGGATGTGTCTGACAATTTTCGTTATTCGGCCAAGCACGTCATCGTCTCATCGATGGTGCGACTCTTCTGAAGTTGCCTATTTCAGCTACTTGGCCCCACATACTCAGCCTACTGCCGTGATAATTCGGCAAAAGTTCAGCCCAAGTTGCAAAATTAAGTATTTGCCTCTATATTGTACGCAGCAAAGCCGCGATAAGCTCACATGAACGCTCTCCTAGCTCAAGCGGGTATCATTGGGGCTTCCCACGAGGTTCAGATATTTCACGCTAAATGAACGGATTCTGAGTTCGTTCACTCAGCTCTATCGACTAGGTCTAGTGCGCAAGTTGCCTGTGGAAGTAGGCCCGGCAGGAATTTTTGGGCACCTTCTAGACAGATAACTAGTAAAAGCAGCTGCATACAAGACAACTCGGTATGCAAAAAACGCAAGGATGGTTCTCCTGCGCCTGGGTCTGGTACAGCCAGTGTTCACCTATTTCTAGACATCAGATTTGTTACAAATCATTAAGACTACGAGACCCTACTAATTGACGGCTAGTTGATATTCCAAATCGATGAGTCACATGTCTGAACTTTACAGCTAACAGAAATTCTTTCCCCCTTTCTGTCGTTCTTCGTCCTGCCTTTTGCTTCGCACGTTTTTTCATTTTGTAGATGAATTCCTGCTGCACCCACGCGTTTATCTATGCTACCTAAAAAGGGTCATAAACTATATACGGGTTTGTTTTGGTCTGTTTGCCGTCGGTTATCCCACCCCTATTGATCAGCGGTCGGGGGACGTAGACTTGGCTTTGGTGTTGATTTGCTTGTTGGATGGTTAAAAGATTAACTGTGTTGATTGGTGTAAACACTCCTAATCTGTCTCTAGTATCAATCGTGCATGACTACAGTTAGGTTTACGAACTGTGGCTAGGACGAATTAAAAGCAAACTGTGTGAAAACAAAGGCTTGTCTTACGATAAATAGTTCAACGGGTAAAGAATACTGATGTTAAGGACTTTGAATTGTCAATATGATAATTCTTCGTTACTGTTACTAATCACGTGCAAAATTGCACAAGCTGATGGGTTTACTCGTAAAAGTAACGCACACAGAGGACAGATAGTAGCCCGGAACGACTTCTTATTTCTGTGTCAACCGCAGCAGTATAATGTGTTGAAATGTTGACTGACTAGCACACCATGCCTTGGTCAGTATATCTAACTTTGAGGTAGGGGTCCTCGACGGGTGCCTTGGGATACCAAGAACGGGGTCGCAGGCCGTCTAAGGATGGTACCCTGAATAACAACACAAACATTTTTCGCGCAGCAACCATGACATGTTGGTCTCAGAACTAGCAACTTCACAAGTCTTTTTCTTTGAAAATCATTGTCTGAATAAGATTGTGAAATCCCAACTAGAAACAGGCAAATATTCCTTTGGTGGCCTCGTGAAAACCATGACCAACGTTGCTGGACTGAAAAACCGAGAACTTGCTGTTCCAATTTGATTAGATTTTTGACATGCAAGAAATCTAGATGAAAAGGTTTCAAAAGATCACATCATTGGTCACCCAAGACAGTAGCACAGCTGCTCGGTGGATGAAGGCGACTAACCGCCCATCGGTGGCTGCCTGTAATCGCTATCTGCCTGCACGAGGGCAATGCCAGCATTGTCAGGCTGAGTCATCACAGTGGTTTCGTTTGACGGTTATGGCATTTAACACATGGCCACAAGAAACCCTCTAACCTCACGCATGTAAGGGCGGGATGAGTCCGGGACACACACAATGGACGTCCGTTTAACCTTGAAACGAAACTTTCCCAAGTCACACCCCAAGCCCTATGGAATAACTTGGGGCGATATTCCGCGATACGGGAAGTACATGATTTGCAAGCGGCACAAATTCCAAAATCTTGCCGTCCTCATTGGACAACTAATGGAACGCTTTTCCCCCCCCGATCTTTCAGACACCAGTCTTATGGGAACGACAACACGCCCTGGTGCGGAGTGAGTCCTCGCCAAAACTTCGGCAGATCCTCCACGTTCGGGACCAGAGCTAGGCATCCGATTAGCCGAACTATCTACCTGGAAACTATGACGATGCGGGGAAACCTCAATGCTGTGGGTCTGTCGAGGTGCGACTCGCAAATCAAGTGATAATCGTGCGTTATAAAGATTGCATGATCTTCTGATCTCATGTTCGCCACCTCTTGATGCACATTGTACAGCTAATACTACAATGACGCCGAGGTCGATGAATATCTCTTGCCTTTGTGGCGCCGTCGCCCAGCGAGTGAAGTCGCGCCGGTCCGACTCCGAGATCAATGAAATATCCATTAGTCACAGCGTCACCGATAGACACACCACCGGCATTCTTTGCGTCTCATATTATCCCATCGAGGAACCTCATTTCTCCGGGTCTACTGCAGCACATTTCGGTCCTGATGGGTTTACAAGATACTTTTGTCGCAATTGTGGATGTCATGTCTTTCGACGGAAAGCGATGGGAGGCCAGGCAGCGTGGGAGGCAGCGACTGGGATTTTGGTCGACGGGACCAACGACAATGCTGATGACGACGCGAACTACACGAAGCATACATCAGTCTCAGACACCAAAGACGGCGGCATCTCCGTGTGGTTGCCTGAAATAGATGGGCGCATGCTGGACATAGTCCAGAATCCGAACCCGTCGACGGAACCACAAACCAACACAGCCTTGCTTCCGTTGTCGCTACTTATTCCGACAAACACGCTGCCTTCATCTTGCGTCTGCGGGACCGTGAGCTTTCACATCACCCGCCCCAACGAGCGGAGCTATCTTCCGCACTCTGGATTCCCTGACTTGCAGTACGCCGCCTGTAAGCACTCTGAAGACTTTATGAAGAATCCGGATAGGGTAAAGTGGTGGATTCGAGTCAACGGAACGAAATATCTTGCTGGAACCTGTGCCTGCCGCTCGTGCCGTCTCATATCAGGATTTGAGATTCAGACTTGGGCATTTGTTCCCCGCGAAAACATATTCTTTCATGTTACAGGTGTTGATGAGCAACCCACCGTCTTCCCGCTCGACTTTGCGACGCTGCCATCTGGTATCCTTCAGACCTATGAATCTTCGCCGGGTGTATTGCGCGAATTCTGCGGCACGTGTGGTGCGACGGTCTTCTGGCACGACATTTGGCGACCAGATGTCATCGATGTCAGTGTCGGGTTACTTCGTGCAGCGGAGGGTGCGAGGGCAGAAACGTGGCTTGACTGGTGGACGGAACGCTGTAGCTTCGAGGAAGAGGCGGAAAGGGGTCGAACAGGAGAGCCCGCGCGCATTGCCAGAAAGTTGATCGATGGTCTAGAACGAGGCTTGCGCTTACGGACATAGTCAAGTTGATACAGTTCGGACTGACACAAACGGCCATGGCTGTTTAATCAGAAACTACTTGCCCACTACAATAACCTGTAACACAGTCATAGTAACGCTGCAATAGTTAATACACATGGGTCATATTTGCTTGGCAAAGATAAATGCATTTTTGGAATGGAGAATCTGGATCAACCTGAGAATCTGCAATTCTGCTCGACCCCTGAGGTTGAAGTCAAGGATACCCACGTCATCCCAGATCCGTTCCGTGTTTCGCAATAATTGGACTGATTTGTAATTCGGACGAAACAGGGAAATTTCTATAGTAGTCTAATGAACATGAAAATAGCGCTTCCTAGGCATCGTCCAAGGAGCTATTTCGACTTGCTTCCCAGTGGGATAAGGTTTGGCGAGTGGCTCGTACCCTTCGGATTTGCCAAGCGCTCCGGGCCGGGCGGGCCCCCTTGACAAGCGGATACGGACTATGCCAAGGTCGGCTCCGTGGGGTCAGGACAGCGGGTGGGGATGCGCCGGTCTTCTGGCCCAGCGGACACTAGGGTACGTCTTACACCTGCAGGTTCACCGATTCCTTTGGGTCGTTAAGCTAAGCCCACCGCTGTCTCACGGGTTCGATAATTCACTTGGCCCGCTGGGTTGGTCTGGCGTGAGCTGGCTCGGATTCTTCCGAGCATCGGCAATCCTTCCGAAGCTGGCGACCTGTTGCTGCGCCTTGGATTTGGGCGCATCAACCAGTCTTGGACCCAAAGCATTATTCAGTCGTAAGACTGACACTCGTGCCTTGGATACAGGGATTAGGTTATCGTCGTCAGAAATTCGTGGCTGAGGAGTAAAAATATCGTACCACTTGTTTGCTTCCAGGCCGTTGTTGTAAGATGTTCAGCAAAGGGCAAAGGCTCGCTGACATACTAAGCCTCTTCGATTGGTAGCCGAAAATAGACGAGAACATCACACGCTTATGCAGTGTGATGGTGTTGGCCCTCGAACTTCGCATGCATTGCTCAGCTTAGCTCACTAATTTCACACGGCGTGGCGTGAGAAATGCAGTATCAATACCAACGGCACTATAGAGCCTCAGGCAAGAATAATAGCCTGCATGAAACAAACGAGAACATGTTTTCTGGACGCTCGATAGCATAGGCTATTGGTAGAAAGCGGGATCAAGGGGACTTTCTTTGTATCTTTCTTGTGAGGCTTTCTTTGCCGATAGCGGCTCAGCGGCTGACGGCTTATTCTGGTGCTGAATAGGAAAACAGCAGATGAGGTTGCGGTTGGCCAACAGCAGGCGACGCATCTTTCCTGTGTAGCATGAGGATAGGTAGCACTTTACCTGCCGCAGAATGATCACCTGACAGAAATGCGACTTCATCGCAAGCTCACTGAGAGAATCTGCACCGGCAGGAAAAAAAGGAAAGAAAAAAAGGTTGCACTGTGCACTGGTAGGGCCGAGCCGAACAAGAAAGCGAGGTAGTAAATCTGCGTGTCTGTCAATTGCATCGCAGTCATCCCAGATGAGGTTAACATAAAGTTATACATCCAAAGAGGGCCTCTGGCGCGTCCCATCTCAGCCCGCGTGAGGAAAAGCGATTGGAAACGCCGCCAACCAAGAGTAATCGCCTGGCTGCTCCTCGCACGTATCAGGGCAACCTTCACGACCTTGCCCAACAAAACACTCTGTCGAGTAACAAATCTTACATCGTCCAGGTTTTACGTCTGGAAATGGAAAGCTTTCCCCCTTTGACTCCGTATGTAACTTCACGGGCTATTCTAACGAACACGAGAATAATCTTTCACATGGGCTTCCTCTTTGTCTCTCAATAGGAAGCTCTCCCGCCCTCGGTAAGGCGATCGGAAACTCAATTGAAGCTGACCGGTAACCTAGACGGATGAGACTTGCCCAGTAAAAATGCAATTCCAGCGAGGTGCTCCGGCCTGTAAATTGACATGGGTTTAAGCATTCTTCAGTCAGAGGTTGTCACTTATTAAGGTTTACTTTGTGAACCTAGTACCCAATCGCAACAGCCTGAAAGGGACAAGCTAAGTGGTAGGATTCATGATTGGTAAGGTTCGTCATGTGATTTGTGAGGGGTGTGGACTGAGTCCAATTTGAATTTCTCAGTACCTAACTTCCCAATTTGCCCTCGATATGATACTGCAAACTCTAAGTTACTTTGCTCTCCGAATTGGAGTTGGCCTATTCTATCGCCTGTAGCGGCTAACCCGTTGCTGTGTGCCACGGGGGCCGCGCACCGTCGTGCGGACTTGCGGCGGACACAATAGGACAATGTTTCCGGGCATTAGACGCCCCTTGCAGTCGACGCCCTTAGTCAGGGCATGCCCGTTGGCAAGTGAATTGGCGGCCGAGACCATCTTCGTGGCAGGGATGAAGAAGTGATTCAAAGTCCTCGCGGCACATGACAGCGTTGGCGCCAAATGCCATCCACCTTAGCCACTCCCAGCATCAGCCTTCCTTTGTTTGTTCCTCCTTGCAACTTGAAAGATAGGTTGCGTCCTCCAAGGCTTCGCTTCCCAGGGGGAAGGGCTGCATGTGATGAGATGCCACCCTCGCCAAGATACTTGGCAGAATGACTACTGTGGCTGTACCCAGAGACGGATCCCCCGTCTGGGCGCAGCCGGGGTCGCAGGATTTCGGCCGACAGCTGTTAGCTTTCAGCTTCCTATTAGGGATGGTGGTGGTGGTGGTGGTAGTGGTGTTGGTGGCTGGCCCGACCGTTGAGTTGCTGGTGATTTGCCTGCAGCTTGCATGCTGATCTGGGCTGCCCACCCACCCGCGTGTGTTTGAAGTATGTGCCACAGTATGTGTACCGGTATGTATGTACTTGTGAGTGTGTGTGTATGTGTGTGTGTGTGCGCGTGCGCGCCATGTGGATGGTGTGCCAGTCAAAGCCTTTGAAGGCCGCCTCGGAAGGCCGGCGGGGCCCAGATCCTCCTCCTTCCACGCAGCCCCGACACCATGTTTTCATCCGCAGAGAGAAAATAGGGCTGAGTCAATGCACGATTGATGAAAGCTTCCTTCGTCCCATGTGTTGACGACTCGCACCGGGAAAAAAACCCTGTGCCACTTTAGCCGGGCAGTGACAGGCGGTCCTGGCTCTAGACTGTCTTTAGCAGCTTCAAGCAGGGTTCTCTGGTACCATGGGTAGCTGACGGAGGATCAATTCCCCCGTGCCGCGCGGGATGCGCCGTTTGCAGTCCGTTGCGTGGGGAGCGCTGCGGTGTTATGATCCGACTTGCTGCTGTTCAGGTGGCCGGCGGCGAAGTTTATTAGATTCAGAGTGGCTCCCACAGCTTGGAATCTGTCGTTGCACAATTGGCCGCAAGGTACTCGGCCAATTCCTGTATGATTGCTACTACCTTACTCTTCCAGTCGCTTGGCTCCGGCCCGCATCCAGCGGTTGATGTCTTGCAAGGTGCCAATAGCTGCTCAGCTCCCCGGATTTCTTAGCTTATGCCTGTTATGGACCATGTCTGAACTACACTAACCATCCCGGTTGATGCCAGCGTACCCTGGTGTTACACCCCATGTTGTCCCCATACAAGTTGCCGTAGGTTTCACTGAGATGAACATCGCTTGGGGACAATTGCCCCCCCAAAAGTGTGAAAAGCGGGCCACAACACCGGGCCCATCACCGTATGCTCACGCCCATCCTAATCAAAGGAGATTTGGTCTTAAGCGCTTATTTTGGATTGCAAACCTTGCCTGTGGATTGGATTGTGTTTGTTGGCGCAATACCGAAGCCACTGCCGTTGTAGGAAGCTTATTACCAAGGCCGCCATCAGCTCGATCTTGGGGCTCGAGGGGCTTGTACGTAGTACATGGCAATGCATACGTGCTAGGATGGACATTGCAGCCTTGATATCGTGTTGTTACTAATCGTGGAGCTCTGGAAGCAAATTATTTCCACATGAGCTGTTTAGTCGTTTATTCGTGAGTCGGGCTCACAGCAGGTTCCATACATATGTCCCTGGGTTCGTCCCATCTTCAATGATTCGTTTGGCACTCTCCAGGAACAACTCATCCTCGCCATTTGAGTCTCCCCGTTTACACTGTCACTTCCTTCATACGAAGTTCTCCTTCCTAGATTGCCCGCCATGCACGCCAAACTGTCAAGCTGCCTTTTGGCAGCCTCTGCTCTCTTGCCTGCTGTCGCAGCTGAGGGCTGCCCCTTCGCGAAACGCGATGGCTCCGTTAGCAGCGAGCTTCCCAAGAGAGAGACTGCCGAGGGCTTCGGTCGATGCTCTACCATCAGCAACCAGGCAGGCGGTGGTACCCGTAGCCATGACTGGTGGCCTTGCCAGCTTAGACTCGATGTTCTCCGCCAATTCCAGCCTTCAACCAACCCGTACGGAAACGATTTTGATTACACTGAGGCCTTCAAGTCTTTAGACTGTAAGTATTGATAGAATTGAATCGCAATCCAAAGATAGCTGCTAACACAACACAGACGATGCGCTCAAGAAGGACTTGCACGCTCTGATGACCGAGTCCCAAGAGTGGTGGCCTGCCGATTTTGGTCACTACGGAGGTCTTTTCATTCGCATGGCCTGGCATAGCGCCGGCACTTATCGCGCCATTGACGGCCGAGGTGGCGGTGGAATGGTGAGCCGTTTATTTTTCTCTCTTTCTCTCTTCCATCTCTTGTCTCTCCCTCCTTGCTCGGCCTTTTTCTAGCTTCGTTTCTGTGGCCCCCCTGCTCTCTCAGTGTCTTTTCCTTAGTAGCTTGTCACCTGTCCTAGCACTTTGCCTTTTCCTTACAAGTTCGCACATTGGGTCTCTTCTACGCTGTCCTATTCGTCTCGCCTGCGATGATCAATTGGCTGGCCGGAAGTTTTTGCCCTATCCCACGAGGAAGCCAAGAGGTGCTAAAGCATCTTGCTCCACACGCACCGCCATCGAAATATGGACCCTGCGTGTTTGCACCTTATCACCTCTCTGCATCACTTTGATTCTCTAAGGGTTGGCGTTTACTAATATTGGTCACTTGCAGGGCCAACAACGGTTCGCTCCACTCAATAGCTGGCCAGACAACCAGAACCTCGACAAGGCTCGCCGCCTGCTCTGTAAGCTAGCCCCTCAAGGCCCCCATGCGAACTGCATCATCGGCTCACTTGCCACATCCACTCTGCGGGTGGCTGGATGGCGACCGTCGAAGATGATGTGGACCGTTGCAAGAGAGAAAGACATGTGCTGACCCCACGTTGTTCTGCAGGGCCTATCAAGCAGAAATATGGCAACAAAATCTCGTGGGCGGACTTGATGCTCCTGACGGGCAACGTCGCCCTCGAGTCTATGGGCTTCACGCCTCTGGGCTTTGCCGCTGGCCGCCCCGACACTTGGCAGGCTGATGAGTCCATCTACTGGGGCGGAGAGACGACCTTTGTGCCCAAGGGCAACGACGTCCGCTACAACGGCAGCACCGACATCAACGAGCGCGCCGACAAGCTTGAGAAGCCCCTGGGTGCTACCCACATGGGCCTCATCTACGTCAATCCCGAGGGCCCCGACGCCAGCTCCGACCCCGCTGCTTCGGCCAAGGATATTCGCGTCGCCTTCGATCGTATGGGAATGAACGATGAGGAGACTGTCGCCCTGATCGCCGGTGGACATGCTTTCGGCAAGACGCACGGCGCCGTTTCTGGTGGTGAGTGCATAGCATTTTCGGACGGGGTCGGATGGAGTTTGAGCAAGCGGAAAAGCTCCGACCCTCAACCCCTGCCTTTCACCGCTCCTTTGGGAGAACATGCAGACTGATGCGTACTTTTCTAGATAACATTGGGCCCGCGCCTGAGGCCGCTGACATTGGCGAGATGGGTCTTGGATGGCACAACAGCGTTGGTGACGGCAACGGCGTCAACCAGATGACCAGTGGTCTCGAAGTCATTTGGACCAAGACCCCTACCAAGTAAGTGATTGTGATGAACTATTTCCGATTGCATCGTCTACCCCTGCGCATGGCTGGTGGTTCCCTGCAATTCTCTCGCCTTTGAGGCTTTTTTCTCATATGCCGTGTTTGCCTATGAGAGAAGGTCAAAAGAGAGCATTGAGGCGACAGACCAGAAAAAGCTATTTATATCGATTGGGTGATTATGCAGTGATACAGCGACGCTAACCCTTGTACCTGCAGATGGAGCAACGGCTACTTGGAGTCTCTTCTGCACAACAAATGGACCCTGGTCACCAGTCCTGCAGGAGCTCACCAATGGGAGGCCGTCAATGGCACTCTCGACTACCCTGACCCCTTTGATTCTACCAAGTTCCGCAAGGCGACTATGCTCACCAGCGACTTGGCTCTGATCAACGACCCTTCCTATCTCAACATCACCACTCGCTGGCTGGACCACCCCGAAGAGCTCGCCGATGCATTCGCCAAGGCCTGGTTCAAGCTCCTCCACCGCGACCTGGGCCCTGTCTCTCGTTACCTTGGCCCCGAGATCCCCAAGCAGACATTTGGCTGGCAGGATCCCCTTCCCGCGAGGGAGGGTGAGCTTATCAACGATGCCGATGTCGCCAAGCTTAAGTCTGATATTCTCGCCGCCCCTGGTCTCGATGTTTCCAAGCTCGCTTCCGTCGCATGGGCCTCTGCCTCGACCTTCCGTGCCTCCGACAAGCGCGGTGGTGCCAACGGTGCCCGCATTGCCCTCGAGCCCCAGGTCAACTGGGTTTCCAACAACCCCAAGCAGCTTGCCGAGGTTCTTGACGCCTTGAAGAAGATCCAGACCGGCTTCAACTCCGGCGCCAAGAAGGTTTCCCTCTCTGACTTGATTGTTCTCGGCGGTACCGCCGCCGTCGAGAAGGCCGCCAAGGACGCTGGTGTTACCATCTCTGTTCCCTTCGCCCCTGGCCGTGTCGACGCTACCCAGGAGCAGACTGATGTCCGGGCTTTCGGCTACCTCGAGCCCCAGGCTGATGGTTTCCGCAACTACGGCCGTGGCACCGCTCGCGCCCGCACTGAGCAGATCCTCGTCGACAAGGCCGCCCAGCTTACCCTCACCGCCCCTGAGCTTACCGTTCTCGTCGGCGGTCTCCGTGCCCTTGGCGCCGTCTACGATGGATCCAACACTGGTGTTCTTACTGAGAAGAAGGGTCAGCTCACCAACGACTACTTCAAGAACCTCCTCGACATCTCCACCACCTGGACCAAGAGCGGCACCGATGGCGAGTTGTGGAAGGGTATTGACCGCAAGACCAAGGCCGAGAAGTGGACCGCTACTCGCGCCGACCTCGTCTTCGGCTCCCACGCCGAGCTTCGCGCCATCTCTGAGGTCTACGCCAGTTCCGACGCCAACGAGAAGTTTGTTCGCGACTTCGTTGCTGCTTGGACCAAGGTCATGAACCTCGACCGCTTCGACCTGAAGAAGTACTAAGCGGATGTGTTTTGTTTGGCGAAAACTGGGTGTTGGTAGATCTTCTTGTATTTAGTTTAATTACCTTTTTTGTTTTTCTAATTTCTTTCAAGAGCTATCTTTGATGGGCGAATATTGATTCCCTTTTCGCTTTCCTGACATTTGGCACACTTTTCAAACACCTGCGTCCTTGATTGTATTGTTGTCGCAAGGTGATATCAGCCACAATTGCAGCACGGCAATTGTGGATCCACTTTTGTGCCTCATACGCCTCATGCTATTCGCCACAATTGTGAAATCGACTTTCCATCTCGCGTTGTCTGATTAGACTTAATGTCGACGTAAACGTCTATGTTGCTTTGATTCAAGTAAGTGATGCAGGTGATCCCGGAAAAATCCCGGGCGACTAACTTATTTAAGGCAGGTGACTATTCGAAGTGAGCTCCATCACTTAAGTCATCGCCGTGTACTTCCTACTAACCGTTTTAAAAACAAGGTGTGCGGTCGCTGAAGCGGTTATAGCTTGCGCAATGGTCATTCGTTGGCGTCAAGCTTATGCGTAAGCCCCTAAACATGAACAAGCGTGGTACGCTGCATTTCTCAGGATCAGTCGGTCTGCTGAGTTAGGCGAGCTCTCGTTCGTCATTCATTGGCGCCTTGATGTGACATCCTCGCCCTGGGGTTTGCATAAAGGTTCTTTTGCAAACATGATTGTCCTTGCTTAACGATCGTTTTTGGGGAAAAAAGAAAGAACCGACCTTGTTACGAATTCTTCTGAAAATGATTCTTTCGGTAACGCTCGCTAGAAATCTCTCTACGTTCGCCCCTGACGACAAGCTTCTAGCAGACTCGCAATTTTCCCTGTCTCGTTGACAGGTTTTTCTTGACTGATGTTTCTAGATATTGCAAGAGTGAGTGTGAGGGATGAAGTATCCGCAGGCACTGACTTCAGCAACCAATTTGAGTAGTCAAGTTTCACTCTGCCTTCGCCAGCTGATGGGCTTACACAGAGTGAATTCCCAAACTTTTGTCTGCAAGTCGGAGTGCCTGGTCATTGCTGAAAAGCTTCAAGGCATCCGCGCAAGTATTGCTTTCTTTTCCAGTTACCTACGGGGTCTTCAATGCCTAAGCGATGGCGTTTTTAACATCGCGTTTGTAACTGTCAAGAATCCAAATCCCGGCTGAATAAAAGCACAGCAACTTCAACAAGGCTCCCAATTCATCACTTCCCATTAAAGACACGATTTGGAGTATTGAGAAAGTCCTCTTCCCTCAACAACTCAATTGTAAGCAGACCGCGTCTCACAGTCTGCAAGCTGGAATTCTCAATTATCAGAATCACATCATGACCCACACCGCGTTGCACTTCCAAGCACTAGCAGTAACATTTCAACAAGGGATCGAAATTGCGAGTATAAAATATCAGAGTTAGGGTACAGTGGACGAAACTGAATGAAATGTGTCATATCCACTTTAAGTCTCAAACCTCCAGAGTCTGTCGAGGAGAGATAATTCGAGCCACGAATCTATAAGGTCTAGATAGAAAGAGAACAATTCCAAATTGGTTTGTTGTCATATTTATTGCTGTTGCTTCCACATGAGAGAAGCAAAATGAGATCCAAGCTGTCACTTGAAATTCATCAGAGCTGGTCTCAATTTGCAGAGGGTTGACTCGCCATGTCCAGGCTGGCGGTTGTTGAAGTGGTCCCAACTCTTGTCATCCTCATAGACCTGACGATACTCAACATATTGAAATGATGAAGAGCAGCCAACGACAGCTGCAAGAGTCATGGCTTACGGTAATCACAAACCTTTGAAACAACCGCACAAAAATTGTTCACTGTAAGGAGAGCAAAACGAGAGTAGACCAAGAAAAAGGGCAGTGGGAATGGCGATGGGGTTTGGAAGGTCTCACGGACCGTAAGCAGGCAACGTTAGACCGTAGTTGATTATTCTTTGGTCCAAAACTAGAGTAGGTATTCATTGTAATTGACTATAGAAAGGACTCGAGCAACATCATCCGACAGAGCAGTTCTAATTATTTCCCGTCTCTACCCCGGGATTTGTTGGCTTCGGCTTAATAAATAATGCCGTAAACAGCATACAGCCGGATACAGCAGTGAAGAAAGCCCACATTATCCGTAATGCGGATATATAGGTCCCTTTATCTGTAGCAGGTGTTGTGACCGTCTCGTGGCTGGAATGCAGGTTGCCACCGGTCAACCCACCCCCGCCGAGGTTATGCTGCAGTAGGACTGTGCCGATGACAATGGACATCGACGAAAACAGAGATCGAAGAAAACTGAAAGCTGACATCGCGGCGGCCATATCTCTCTGATGAGTATGGGTTTGGATAGATATCATGGGGCTTTGGAATAGCACGCCTGCCCCGAATCCGGTGATCATCTGGAAGATGATGATTTTGACCCACTGGGTACTAGTTTGAAAATTGATGAACAAACCATTCCCAAGTGTCATCATTGATGAGCCAAAGAAAATTGGGATGATGTAGTTTCCCGTCCGCCTGGTGAAGAGTCCACCAAGCATTGTCATCATCGTCAGCGGTATTAACAGCGCAAAAATGGAAACGCCGGCGATGATAGGCCTGAAACCGAGAACGACCTGGAAGTAGAGCGGTAAGAAGTAGTCGTATGATATAAAAACGAAGCTGTGCAGACAAGAAAGGGCAAAAGAAGCGATGTTGGTGGCTTTCTTGAATATTCGAAAGGGAATGACCGGGTTACTGGCGAAACGTGCCTCCCAGCAGACGAAGAGCGCCAAAACCATGACGCCAAATATAATGAGGCAGATAACTTGAGCAGAGTCCCACGGCATTATGCCCCCAGCACCAGTTTCGAGGCCATAGAGAAAGCAGATTGTGCCACCGATAATAAGGGCAAACCCTATCCAGTCCAGTTCTCTAAGACCAGTCGTAAACCCTTCTTTCGGTGTCTCCACTTTCAGGGTGAAGAACAAGACCAACAGGGCCACGCCATCAAAAGGAAGGTTGATGAAGACTATAATATATCAGCTCCGGTAGCCAGTTGATCGAGAGAGTGCGGTCTACTCACAACACCACCTCCAACCGATAGTCTGGGTGAAGACACCACCTAAGACCGGTCCGACTGCACTTGCAATTCCCCAGACGATGCCAGTCATACCATAGTACTTGGCACGATCCTCCAACTTGAAGATGTCTCCAATCAAAATCGTGACAAGCACTAGTGAGCCTCCTCCTCCCAGGCCCTGAACAGTGCGTCCAGCGATGAGAACTGTGATCGTCTTTGCGAGGGCAGCAATGAGACTCCCCGCCATGAAAATTGCTGTTGCGACCATAATCGTTGATTTTCGGCCGAATATGTCTGACATCTTGGCCCATACCGGAGTAGAAGCTGTGCTTGAGAGAGTGTAAGCACTGCCCACCCACGCGTACTCGGAAGCCGTGGCATGGAGAGTCGAGGTAATTGTAGGCAAGGCCGTGGCAATGATTGTGACGTCTAGCGCGCCGAGAAGGAGGGTCATGCAGAGAGCGAACATGACGGCGCGCCGGCGTATGGGGCTCATCTCGGGTGGTAGGTAGGACAAATCCTTCGAGATGGGCTCGAGCTGGCTGAGAGCTTCGCCATCCTGAACTGCAATCTTTTCGTTTCCTTGTTCTTTCTCGTTCGACTTTCTTGCAGAGGTGACACCCATGGCTGAGTTCGAGTACGAAAGTCCCCTAAGTGCAAAAGACGTGAAAGGTCAAGTTTTAATTGTTACTCAAGCCTTTCGCTTTGATCATATAAACACAGTGTTAGAACATCGAAATCTGAACAGGAGCAATACTGATCTGGAGGCCGCAATGTGTCTTCGGCGAGACGATGGACTGTGCTCCACATTCGGGCGCCCTCGGCTCGGTTCGGTTCGGGAAGCCGGAAAGGGGCTGTCCTGATGTCACCAACCTATATTTCGTTAACTGATTCGGTGAATTGTTTTCGCGGTCAGTCTTTCAGGATCTAAGCTCACAACTCTCCGGGTTCGAGTGTCCCTAAAACACTATTCGTTCTTCTGAGACTACGTAAAGGGAGACAGGTGTCTCGACCGACGAGACAAAGAGACAGACAAAACCAAGATGTTTGGCCTTGCCAAGATGATATTCTCTTGGCAGTGAGGTTAAATCATGTTGCTCTTTAAGTTTGTTGAATTACGGTGCTTTCTTTTCATGATTCGTAAATAGACTTTGCGCGTAGTGTTCATAAATATACTAACATGGCGATGATACAGATGATGGATCAACGCTCAAACCTGTCAAAATGGAACATAAAAGAGCCATATCCTGGATGGCTATATTGCATCCTTACATCATACTACAATAGCACTCTTCCAGAATTTATTGCGATGTCTTTTTGATGTCTGACGGCTACTTGAAGATGACATTCATCACGTTGACTGGTGCATTTCATAACTGAAATTCTCTCGGATTAGAGTAAAGAAAAGAGCAACTACTCTTCAAGAACAGACCTTAGCACATTTCAAAGAAGCTCTCAATCATCTAATGGCTCAAGTCACAATTGATTTCTTTGATGACCGTAGATAATTGAATCTTTGAAGCCAGGTGGTGGGAGGCTAACTCGGCATCACAAAACAAGGGAACGAAGAAAGGAGACAAGCGCAGAGCGGGAGAAGAGTGGTCAGGGACCCCGAACTGGTGTAGCAACGTAATGCGATAGGGTAGACAGGCATACTTACTCTTTGTTGATGCGGCAATGTGAATCTGTGGCGACCTTCAATGCTTAGAAACTCGTTTTGGTCAACATGATGACTTCTGCACCTTTAGTTGAGAAGAAACCTTTAACTAATAACAGTGCTGAGGGCTTGTGCCCTCTTTAACACATGAATTACTATTACCCGCATGACAGCGAGAGCCTGATAGTGATCTGTAGCTAGCGCAAATAGTATTGGCAGCTGTAAAGTGTCATGGACTTAATTTGCATGTCTTCTTATTATGTGTGATGAACTTAAGCGTCTGCGAAGTGAAATGGAAGAGTGATTAACTTACAAAATTTATCCTTGAGGCGATGAGACGGCTAGATGTAGTGTTCTCAGACAACATGAGTCGTGCGAGATGTGGCTTCAGGGTTGGAAAGCTTGCGCCACAAGCGTCACACCGCAACACCCGTGTTGTACGACATCATGCCAAGCGCTTATCGTTGTTTTCGTTATCAGATCTTCACAGAAGTATCTTTGAAGCTAAATTGCTTGAGATCCTCGAAGGGTCGTCCTTTGTCAGTTTCCGGTTCTCACTACCCATAAGGGAAATGCTATAGACACTTCAACCCTCCATCGGCTCGGCGAGAACAAACCGCCTGGTGCGGCGATGAAATAATTCCAATAGATAAAAAAAAAGACCCCGTTTTCATTGAAATCAGCCAATGAGGCAGCAACTTTGATCTCGCTTCCCCGAGTCCAATCTTGGCGAGACAATAATCCTTGTTAGATCGCTCTCGGCTCGATGTCAAGCCCACGCAGTAATCCGACCAGGCCTACCAGAGCCAAGAAGGCAATGAGTTGCAATGAAAGAATTAAGCAGCTTCCTCATAGAGACGAAAGCGACCTGTAGGCAGCTCGGTTCTGCCTAGAAGAGTTGCAGGCTGGCTAGTCGAGTGGGTTGCCAATACAGAAGGATTCAACTTACATGATCCTTTCTGCGGAGACCAGACACAACTCTGATTGATATTTTTGAAGTGGGTATAAACGTACTACGAAGGCTGTAGCCTCTTCTGGTGCGACATGATTGGCAACAAAACTACCTAAGATTGGCCACCGGGACAGGAACACTGAGACAAGGACACCCAGCGTGTTAGCAAACTTACTTTCATGCATTGATTATCACGAAGCTTGATGACTTAGGCGGTTTGTCTCGACAGAGAGGGTTTTCCATCAGTGTCTGTAAAGCACTTGACTCCCAATTGTATTTACCTGCCGCCAAGACTCCTATCACCGAAGCTATAAGCCGATTGTCCGAAATTGAATACACATTTGGCGTGGCAAGGTGCTCGCGACCTACCTAACTGGCGAGGCCGCAGCCGCAGTAACACAATCAAGTCCAAAAAGAAGGTTTATATACCCGAATACCCCATATCAGCTTCCTATTGTAGTTCTAGGCATACGTACGTTACAAGTGGGATCAGCTCCGTTCTTCTCGACATGCATCCCATCTGAAGCTTCTCCTGATTTTCGATCCTAAACTTCGCTTGGGATCGGGATGGAAACAGAATCAAGTGAAAGCAGTCCCCCACACCTAAAGAAGCTGATGCTTGCAATGGCACCTAGTCAAAGAGATATCTTACTAATATGAAAATCTTGCAAGTATAAGTAGGAGTCCTAACTGCCACCTGGAATACAATGAATCAACCATCTCGTCTACAATCATCAACTCTTCACTTATCAGCCCTTCTGTCTCAACACGAGCTCCTAACCAATCATCATGAAGTTCTTTACTACTGCTGTTATTGCCGTTCTATAGGCCTCGAACTTTGTTGCTGCCGTCTCTGCGGCCACTGGGATGACGTAGTCGCGCTTCGCTCCGGGATCTGGAGCGTCTTATTGAGCTTGCTGAGGGCCACAACATCGAGAAGCGTCAGGGCGTTACCTGCAACCCATGTGTCAACGGCCGCAGGTGCTGCTAATTGCGTGGGTTCCCCGTCTGCAACAATTGCTAAACAATGCCATCCCTGTGAGTATGTCCGGACACTGTTACCTTACAGGACAACGTCTCATTCTGTTTAGAACAAGCCTATTTGCCATAAGTGAGGATCATTCGAGGGTTTGACAGAGTTTCAACGATGTCACACAGGATCTATATATGTGTAGTTCGAAATTGGCGGATAGCAGTCATCAAATAGCCCCGAACGTTGATAAAATATTACTTTTGGAACACGTGTTTGGATGAATATTTCTGATACGCTTTCAGACCATAGTCACCAGTGATGTCATGCTTTGCGTTATCTCTGAAAATTTAACTTTTGACTTGCCTCTCGCCGACTTGGTGCAGCCGATATTGTGATGCAAACAGAAGAATTTTCTTCGAACAGTGCATGGCCAGCTTTGGAGAAGCCACAAAGTAGGATGAATGGCGCACAAGGTTTCCTTTGTTACCCAAACCAGCAGTATGCTACTTGAAAATACTTCAAATTAAGTTATTCGGCAGCTGCAGGTTACAATATCGTGGAGAGATGACAGGTTTTGCTTACTATTGAGAACCATTGCCGCTAAAATTGATCGAAATATCTTTCAGTGTTTAGCAATGATTACTGTGTAACCGTATGTTGGAAACATGTCTGAATATATGTCATCATTGTTTTCTTTGCTTCGTTGACTTGTGCTCATAAACGTCGAGTGACATGGCCCCAACAGTTCTCTTTCTCGAGATGATAATCAATAAATTACCAGCTATCAATCTTCAACTTTAGAACATCTGTTATCCTGCTGCCAGCATCTGGGGCTATGTTATAGTAGTTACAGCCTGAACCGTCGATGGGAGTATTGCTAATGCGCAAATTTGTGCCTGAAAGTTATTCATGGTTAAAGTCAACTTGAAACT
Source organism: Colletotrichum incanum (assembly GCA_001625285.1). Classification (NCBI taxonomy): domain Eukaryota; kingdom Fungi; phylum Ascomycota; class Sordariomycetes; order Glomerellales; family Glomerellaceae; genus Colletotrichum; species Colletotrichum incanum. Next base: position 149,584 of record LFIW01000875.1, read on the forward strand.
GGTTCAACCGATGACCACAATTGTTTTCAGCTTCAAGCCAAGTTCTTTACTGTAGAATTCGGACTTGGTTGACTGAAAGTCGTTTCCGGTCGAGAGGCCTGCATAATCAGGCGGGGTCTGCAGCTGACTGCGGCTGCCTATCAAAGTTTGAGAGCATAGGTGTGCTCACACCTATGCATCTTCGCAACCAAAACTTCCACAGCCTTATGGTCGACTCGACATGATAATGGTACACTGGTGTAACTAAAGTTTCAATTTCCAATACAGAACTGCTTGAGCCTACTGCAGAACTTTCTATACACTTCCTACCAGCACTATCCGTATTTTTAAGGACTTTATCTCGGCTCTCAAGCACAATATGGCGGACCAGGAAGATACTTCGACAAGACGTAACAAATCTTGTCGAACTGTAACTTAACTCCGTCAAGCAGCAAAAAGTCAAAGCTGAGACAAATTGCGGGGTCGGTTTCAATAGGTAATCTGCTTTACTGGATCAGAGGTCAAAGTTGTGTTGGACTGGGTAGATTATCTGTCTTTTCACCAAAACGCCATACAAGTATAGCAACATCAAAGCATGAAACTCAGACAAATTAAGGCTCTCTAAAGAGGCATCAACTGTAGGGTCCCTATTTGGATAACCTGAGGAAACTACGGTCATGGCTCTCGCTAAAACCGGCTTCTATGTGTTCGGTGAGTCGAGAAAACTGGATTTTTTCTTTAAGGCAGTTCGTCTTGCAATATCCACCCGAACGGGTGACAGCGTTGCTTCTATCAAAAGCTAGAAATATGGTGACGAAACGACATCATGAAGGAGACAGACACTTCAAGTTGGCAGTGCCGCGGATATGACCCAAAAAGAGAGGTAAGGCACCAAGGATGGCCAAATCGCCGTCATCCTGATTGGCTCCACTCGACGAAAAGAAGAATGGGCCGTCGGCCACGCTAGGCAGTGGAGGGCTTAGATTCTTAGCCCGAGATAGCACTATCGGCGTAATACCCAACACTTTTTACTCTTCAGTGGGATTCCTGACTAATTAACACGTGCAGGTGGGTATCTTCCATGCTTCAAGACCGAAGCTGACTCAATTCTAATACTTCACACTGACAACCTCAACGTTGTCTCAACATTCTCACTTGGCGAGCTGCTGCGGATATCCAGCCTGCATTATCCATCAATAAGTGACGCATGCATGTGAGGACAGGCAAGTATTTGCTTCTACAGCAACCTGGTTTTGGTAGTCTAACTTTGTTTCAGTCTCAAATGTCTCAAATTGCTGCGAGGACGTCTACCATGCAGTTGAGGAGCGTTAACGGACAAGCGTCATCTGCGCCATCTACAATCCTGTATGAGGATAAACAGGAACGGCCAAGGTCTAGAGACAATTCCAGCTATGTGGAACATGTTGCATCCAGTGTCAATGACTTAACCTTTCCTGAAGGTGGCTGGCAAGCTTGGTTAGTGGTCTTTGGATCTTTTTGCGCTATGCTTTCTGTCTTTGGTCTCATCAACTCCGCCGCGGTGTTTGAGTCATACTTTTCTGAAAATCAGCTTGCCGACCATTCGTCCTCGGAAATTGGTTGGATCTTCAGTCTCTACCTTTTCATAGTCTTCTTCGTCGGCATACAAGTTGGCCCTCTGTTCGACCAATATGGCCCTCGTGGACTCATTGCCGTTGGCGGCCTGTGCATGTCAGCAAGTCTTCTGCTCTTGAGCCTATGCAAGGGTTCGTCAAATCCGTCAAGTTTCTCGTCAATCAATAAAGTAAACTAATGATCACAGAGTATTATCAGATCCTCCTCGCATACTCTATTTTAGGCGGCTTGGCCGGTGCACTGCTCAACTCTCCTTCTTACGGTGCTATTGCGCACTTCTTTGACTTACGACGAGGCTTCGCTACCGGGGTTGCTGCGACTGCAGGCTCCATCGGAGGCATTGTATATCCCATTATCCTCCAGAGTCTCTTCCCGACTCTTGGATTCGGCCCCACTGCCCGGATTTTGGGATTTATCCTTCTCGGACTGACCGTACCTGCAACTCTTTTCATCCGGTCTCGACTTCCTAAAAAAAAGGGCCCTGCTTCAATCTGGCCTGACTTTACAGTCTTTCGTGATCTCAATTTTACACTGTCGGCCATAGGGATCTTTTTCATGGAATGGGGCCTTTTTGTGCCTATCACCTACATAATCTCATACGCTGCAACACTACCCAACAGTAACGTCCATTCCTACACCATTCTCTCCATCCTCAATGCAGGATCAGCGGTTGGTCGATTCCTTCCTGGCCTCGCCGCTGACAAATATGGGAGATTCAATATCATCCTCATTACCATCGCCTTGTGTTTTATCTCCGTCTTCGGACTTTGGCTGCCCTCGGGGAACTCTGAATCCATGCTTCTGGCATTCGTTGCCATATTTGGGTTCGCCAGCGGTAGTAACTTGGGGCTTGTTCCGGTATGTCTTGGACAACTTTGCGATGCAAGGGAATATGGACGTTTCCTGTCGACAGCAATGATGATGGCCAGTTTTGGAACGCTGAGCAGTTTACCCATTGCCGGTGCCATATTGCAGGCAAAGAAAGACGGGCAAAACTGGGAGGGATTGATTATCTTCTCTGGCGCCTCCTATGTTCTAGCGTTCTTTTGCTATGCTGCAGTCCGAGTGCGAGCGGTGGGATGGACACCGTCTGCAAGATTCTAAGCATCAAGTTTAGGTAGAACAAGCCGTTTCAAGAAGAAGGGGCATCTATTATAAATGTTACAACAAAGCACGATATGTCACCCAAAAAGCCTATACCTTGTTTCGTCGCTACGCTTTGAGTGTCTCATTCACACAAACGTGAGCAAGGTACTCACATACGAGCTCAATCATTCTCAAACAACGTGCCCTAACTACTACTAGTTATTTAAGCTTAGCTGCTGAAGAGGACCTGCATTTCTGATAGCTTGCGTCATGATACCCATGCTTGCGGTCGACAATCTGCCACAGACGAGTCGAACGTTTTCTTTACTATTTACCTGCCGTCAGCTTTCTCATACGGTTCCATGGTACCTGATACTTCCACAGCATTAAAATCACTATCAACGAATCAAAAAACCTTAAAGTTGGATGAAGAGTTGCCAAGACAAGCCAGTCAAGCCCTCAGAATTCGGAGACTCACCTCCGATAGGAATGAGGCGGATGCAAAGTGGAACGGGGCGGGGCATTGCGCGCGAATAGGGATGGTCCTCCTATTGGTTTTTGTGGCAAGAGCCTGTGCTATCCGTTTCCTGACGTATGTCTGATAAGCTAGGCGGGGCCGAATTTCTCTTTCTCTCTCTGAGTTTAGACAACATTGATATGTTCCAATGGCTTACTATTCCACTGGATTACACTACAACCTCCTAGGGGTGTGACGAAGAATTTCAAAATTGCTGTACGGCGCGAAAGAGCCATACACACACTTATTTCCCGTCACGAACAAACAAAGTTACAGGTAGTGTCAATTCATGGATGCAAAGTTTTGCCGTGCTAGGGTCATCAAACGTTGTGTTGTATAGTTAATCTCTAGAACCAATGGATTCCTAACTTTTTATTTTTATTTTTATTTTTTATTTATACGATCTGAACAGAATATCTACGGCATCGACAATATCCCCACAAAGCCCATAGTTGAGGTGATACCTTGGCAGATGGATAAGCCCCATAATAGCTTGCTACTCGAAGCGCAGCAAGCGTCAAGCTTTTACACCGGCCGGTACCACAAGAGGCCGTCCCGAACCGGCTCGCGAGCTCCAGGTAGGGCTGAAAGTAAATGATCCACAGCGAATGTGGGCATAGCCAATCGAAAGCAGGAAAGAGCATTGGCAAAGACGTTCACACTAGTCCAGCCTCCAGATGAAATCAGGCCACTATGTTACTTTATTGTAGAAGACGATGCAAGCGAAGAAGCTTAAATTTACCGAAGATATAACGGCGTTTTCACGGTTTTCAATTGAGCATGGATGCTGCTTGGTCCTGTCGCGACATTGCTGAACTAGAGTTTATGATCATGGTCCAAGTCCGGCCGGCTGTTTTCTCATCCAGAACGGCAAGTGCTGGAAAGTCTAATTATGTGTGACTATTCATGAGATAACAAAACGGCAAGTCAAAGTCAGGCCACTTCAGCTTGGTTTGACTCTATGTCAGCCTTGACAAACGTGCTCGGTTGGCAGTTCTCAGGTCTTCAGAACGGCCAGTAAGTCCCCATCACTCAAACTTTTTTCTTCTACATACACATTCTTGAATCCGAGTTTGTAGTGCAAATGTATTCCTTTTAGTCCTTCTTTGTTCGTTAGGTGAATGACTTGAAGACTCAGGCAATTAGAAAGCTTGGTTAGTCCAAGTGCCATCGCCTGTAATGAGCGGATAAGAATTGTAATCTTATGCGACTTACCTTGCAGACGCTTATTCTACCTGTGGGCCACGGCAGTTCAAGGTTAGAAAGTCAGCCTGAGAGAAAATGCCTGATTCTAGAATCCTACATTGATCCGTGGATATTTTACTACAGAGACGGATCAGTCCGATCGTCGGAAGTCGACGAGGGAGCCATCGACGGATAAAGGACACTTCTGAAACAAATGTTTCTGTTTAGCTTGCTCAGCAACGATGATATGTAGACTAGGTTGGCTTTCTAGATTGTTGGTGTGCTCGCTTGTTAGGCAAATCCCAGAAACAACAACGGGCGTACTGCAACACAACCCAGAGCGTGCTTCCGAGAGCAGCAGAGCGCCTAGATTCCGGCAAAAATGGGGAACGGAGCTATTAGAAACTATCTAGAAGACTGCAAAGAAGCTTGGCATCTGAATTGACCGAACTGTTAATTTAAAACACGCTTGCCTAAGGTTCAATAGCGCCCTTCGTAGACGCGAATGTCGTTACATGCAGGGCGAGAATATACATAGGTCTTCGTTTGGTTCTTAGACAAGGATTATGGACCATGGAGCACCTGATCACAGTCCCTTATGGTGTCTCTAGTGTCCAAGTCAACAGAAATGGCCCGAGGGTCATCGGTAGGAGGTAGCGTAAGAACACTGGGAACAAGTCGAGTGGTAAGTTTAGATATCAAACACCGCCGCATCAGAAAATGACGTTGAAAAGTCGACAAAATCTTTTACTTTATTGTCGCTCTATTTGCACATCTTCGAGTCAAATTTCTACAATGTCATCGCCGACGAAGGAAGTCACTGGCGACAACAATGGAAAAGTGTACAAGCGCCGACCTGGTGCTTGTGAGAAGTGCAAAGCAAGAAAACGGAAATGTGAGTTTATAGAAGGGGAGTTGAAATCTGGAATGATCTCTAACGAATGGTTGGGTTCTGCAGGCAATGGAGGAAGACCAAGTTGCGATAAGTGCCTGGTTTGCACTACCCAGATGAATGGAAAGACAATGGTGCTCATAATTCCAAGTCTACAGCATCTTTTTGTTTATACAAAACACCGAAAAAGAGGGGGAGGTCAACTCAGAGTAGCAGCAAAATCCGTCAAATTTTCACTTGGGACCCGACTAAAGTCTTCTTAGATCATGACCTAAGCTCCAAGTCAGCCCCTTCCATTCAAGAAATCAACTTCAACCAGCGGCGTCCTAAAGCATCGCCATCGTCAACTTCAACAAGTCAAACATACTTCCTCGAATCAGCTTCGCCACTGCTCTCGACTTATGGAACTGATAAAACTTTAAACCATAGGATGTTGGCTGCCGCTTTGTCGTCAAGGTCGCCCTTGAACAATCATTGGGGAACTCTTACGGGCAGCCAGTTCAACCTACTAGAAGGCTTAACCACTCAAAATGCCATTCCCATCACCAGCCCTGGATCTTCGGAGAATGCGTATGACTGGGACAATCCGATTGTGACGAATGGACTGATGAATAATCATGGGATATCATACCACGGAGTCTTGGTACCCATAGATTGGAATGACCAAGTCATTCACGAACGAAGCGGCCAATCCAAGACCTCCTTTGTTGATATTCCAGAAGGCTCTAGTCAGTGTAAGCCTCTCCCTTTGAGCTTTCCGTTCCTCCAGACTTATCGTTGTCAGCTAACCTCCTTATGAGCAATGAGTATACCTTTGATGGCCGAAATGGTGAAAACTTTGCTATTAAAACGTCAACAAAATACAACATCAGATGTTTTGAGGCAAAACCTCATCAACATAGTCGACGAATCTACAACTTCCTACTGTGCCAAAGGCACTGACGACAATTCTGATAAGGGACTAAGACCTAATTTTGAAACGCAAGTAGAATTTCTCGAAGGTAAACTGCTATCAAATTAAGGGATCAGTTGGGCCTAGGTTTCAGTATTTGGAAGCTGGCTTCCATTGGCAGCATTTTCATTGGACCCATACTTGTGTGTACTTGCCTTTAAAGTCTAGATTTTCGTATTCTATCACAACCAGAGTATACTGATAAAGTTGTACAGGAAAATCGAATACTTGGAAAGTAGTGAAGTGTATCGGCTTTTTGATGAAGCGATCAACAAAGGTATCCCGGATCACATCACAAACTCCATTGTATACGCAGAATTGGCAGCTGGTTATCAAAACCATACCAAGCGTAACAGAACTTCGAAAGACAACATATCTCACATGGAGTTTCTGTATGGAAGCGCAATGATGCATGTAGAGCAGTTACACGGATCAAGTCCATCAACTCAGGTGTTCAAGGTAAAGTGAGCAGGGAAACATGAAAATAACATCGACTAACTCTGGCAGTCATTGATCACAACTGTAAGTTGTTAAACAAGCAGTGGGCAAAGTCTTAGTTGATAATCTGACAAAAAGATTATCACCAGCTCATTGCCTCCATATTCTGGAGGCCAGCGGATACCGAATGGCTCCTAGGTGTAGGCAATTACTCAAGAATGCATTCTGGCTTCTTTAAGTCATTGAGAAACCCTTCCGCTTACGAAATGGACAGTTTTCTGTAAGCCAGGTACTCCTGATGTAACTTATTATCCCGAGAACTTGCTAATATATTTTCTGCAGTCACTAAATGATGCCTTTATTGACCATAGCTCATCCTCTCCGGAAATGGATGAATGGAGTCTGCCTATCTATTCTTTTTTGCGTGCGTTATCGCCTGGCGCAACTATGTTCTCGGATGATGGACGACGTTTATAGTCGAGGGGCTCTAGAGCGTTTCAATTGCCGAGCCGACCTCCACCAGGACTTCGAGAATTGCATGGAACAGCTATCCATATTCAGGACGGAACCTCTTACCACAAAACGACGACATGCGGTCAAAATGGGATGTGGCCCCCGCGCCACCTCCCCAGAAAGACTTGAAGCCTTGACCGTCGACACGTCAACCCGACTTCTCTACAGTGAGATTGTTTTACGCCTCAGCATCGGCTTTTCAGTAAACGCAGGGACTTGCTTGTTAATCGAGAAAACTAAAGGTACAATTGTCAATGCTACTATTGAAGTGCTGAACCTACTCGTTGAGGTTAATTCAGATACAGATGGCGTGGACCCGTATGCCTTGCTTTGCTTTATTTTGTATCTGTTGGGCGAACTGCTAACTTGTGAACAGAAATCTTGTGAATGTTGCAATTCATAGCTTCTGTCTCACAGCCATATTCATTGCTCGTACGCCAGAGCCAACAATTACTTTCAAATATTTTGTATCTGGGCTTTTTTGCTAGAATCGCCACTAACTCGCCCGTTGTGCCGCTTGAGATGCTCAGCGGAGTTGTGGACCAGGTGCAGAGAATGCTGAAGACGGAAAACTAAACCTGTGTATATTCATCGCTGCGTACTCTCGTACGATGAACCCGTGGCTTCATATTTGAGTAGAGTTTCTAGAACCTCTTCCAATTAAAATGCCATAGACAGCCTGTACGACTGGAAGTTGTCGACCGTTGTCTATCCCTGCCAAGGCCAGCTAAGGAAATGGGCAACTCTAAGCGCCTAGGTGAGGTTAGCCATACCTGCTCCAATCATGGCTACCGACTCTTCTGCGGGGTAATGGTAGCACCGTGGGACACGTCAACAGTGCCACATGACTGTGATACACTCCACCTGCGTGTCTCAGTGGTTCATTTTGGTCGATCGAATGGGGCCCGATGGCCGGCATTGGCAACGCTGTTCATATAAAAAAGCACATATTGTCAACACTGCTGCCAAGTGCGTTAGGGAGCTACAATATTCCCGCAGAGCCTCAATTCAGAAGGCAATAATCCGGACCTCTAACGTATAATTAGTGTCGAAGTTTCCGCCCTTTCAAACCACCAAGCTTCCACCATTGAACTAAATTGTTCAGTACTCCGCGAAATGACAGAGAACGCCAAGAAAACCACCGCGCAGTTTAGCGTCTCTGGCAAAACTGCCATTATTACTGGAGCTGGTTCTGGTACGGGTCTCTACTTTAAATTTCATCTCGATCAAAGTTCCTGCAGGGCTAATCTTCGCAAGGCATTAATTTTTGCTTTGCCGAGCTTCTTCTTGCCCATGGCTGCAATGTTGTCATTGCTGATATTTCTCTAAGGCCTGAAGCAGAGGCTCTTGTCTTGAAACATCAAAACGCTAACACCAAGCCCCGCGCGGTCTTCGTCGAGACCGACGTAAGCTCATGGCCGGCACTTTCCAACATGTTCAATGTCGCCATCATCGAATTCGGCGGATTCGACGTATTCTGCCCTGGGGCTGGCGTGTACGAACCGCACTGGTCAAACTTCTGGCATCCACCAGGGTCGCCGGAGAGCAAAGACAGCGTAGATGGTGGAAGATATGCTTTGCTCGATATCAACCTTACACATCCCATTCGCTCAACGCAATTAGCAATCTCTTACTGGCTTCATCCAAAAGTATCCGCCAAGCCTACCTTCATCCCCCCCATAAAGGCTTCTTCCGATAACCCGAAAAGGATTGTTCACATCTCATCTGTCGCGGGCCAGGTGCCGAATTTCAACGCTCCATTGTACGCAGCCTCCAAGTTCGCAGTTACCGGCTTCGTGCGGAGTCTGGCTCAACTGGACGAAACTGATGGAATCCGCGTCAACGCCGTTGCTCCAGGTGTTGTCCGTACACCGCTTTGGACTGAGAACCCAGAGAAGCTCATCAATTTGGACGCAAACCAAGACGGTTGGGTGACTCCTCAAGAGGTAGCACAGGCCATGCTACGGTGTATCGAGGAAGATGCTTTTGTTGGGGGTTCCATTCTGGAGGTCGGAAAGGATCATACGCGTTTAGTTCAAGCGTTCAACGATCCCGGCCCGGACAGGGACCCAAAGAATGGCTTGGTAGCCAGGAATGTATCCAAGGGAACAGAAATGATTTTTGCTTGGCTAAAGGATGCAACCAAATGGGCTGTAGGTAGAGACTAGGGCTGTCTAGTCAAGATGTGTCTGTCTGTCTGTCTTGGGTGAGAATTTTCGCTTTCCCCGCTTTGCATAAAGCATTTACTACTGTGTATCTATTTAATGTTTCCCACCTTTCTCTTCGGAAATGTTTCATTCGCAGTTAGGCAAATGGTGGCCTGTCGAGTGCAAGCATTTGCATGGGACCTGTGGTATTCTGTAGATCAGTGCCAAGTAATTATAAGCGGAACAATTGTGGCGAATTTAGCTCGAGCCGAATTGTATCTCTCTTGTTTGATATTTTGAGTAATGGCTTCTGTTAGTTTGATGTTCGCCAGAACGGATTAGTATTTTCACCAGCTAGGCACAGTGACCATCAAGCCTCAACCTCGGGCCTCTCTCTTTGGTTTCTTCGTCGCGGGTTAGTCACGTCACCACGCTGCCAAAAGACGAAATCGTGGTATTCAAACTTCAGGGCGTGGCCTTAAGAGTGGTCCTTCGCTAACGGACCAAAACGTCTGCCAATTGTGCGGCTGAGTGTTTGACCAGCTGCAGCTTTGTTGAAAATTCATCTTTATTTCCCCGATTAGTTTCGTCAAAAGCTCGTAATATCCCTAGGATCATTCGATGCTAAGAATGACTGGTTCTTGAAGTTTAAATTTGGGTTTTCCTTCAGATAATATAGAATTTGATGCTTAATGGTGCTTAGCCCTACAGGCGTCATGTAGTGAAACCATTACGTGTCTCTGTGAGCCATATTTTTCAAATGAGACCCTCTTCCATGACCTAGGAAAACCGGAGAATCGTATGGACTCCAGACATAAATTTACTGCTTAGAAATCTCTTTTTGAGGCAATTGAGTAAGGCATTAGTTTGAAAGCCTGGGTAATCTTTATCTTTCTACGCCATCTTTTCTAGCCGAGTGTGAACTTCTGTGCCACTCTCATTGTCAGGGGGCTCGGTACGAAGTGAGAAGGTCAACGGCAAGATAGGTGTAAACTGATGACTGCATTTATCTCTGGCCTTCTCCTAGTTGACTGCTGGGGAGCTGGCCTTCTTATAGGTGGGCACTGGTGTGCTAATCTATCCCTTAGATCACTAGTCCATTCCAGTCTATCCCTTAGATGACCTTTTGGCTCGTGACACTCATCACTTGTACGCACGATATCCGTAGCGTGCCCTATCATCGCAGCGTTAAGACTTTGACGGGAATGTGAAGGCTCTTGGTCTTGTCTGCCATATACCGACAGAACGCAGATGCTTCGTCCGACGAGACGTTGTACACACATCATTCTTCTTCAAACCTGGGCAAATGGATTGGTTAATCTACTGGGTGAATTCGTCGTGGGTTCAGTAATTCGATAGAAAGGTTGTTGAAATGCTAGCTGGACTATTTTCATTCGTATTGCGACTAAGTCATCACCACATGACTTGTTGCCATGCTGCCGTACAGGAAGATACGAAGCTCTAGAGGGCCTATGACCGCTTCATAAGAGTTGCAGATTTTGGGAATGCGGGGCTCCCAGAAGCCTCAAATTTGTCCGAAATACACTAGTGCTACGGGAAAGTCGGTATCAACAAACGCGGTATGCCAGACCCCGGAGCTTATTTGAGCGGCCAAGGAACTAAGTGCCGATTGGATAAGTTGGTGCAACCAAAGATCGGTGATTCCATCGGCATCCCTAGGCACACATTCATTCGATTCAATTGCGCTGCCTGGCTTTATACCTCAACTTGGACGGTACTACTGAAAGTGTGCATAAATCTTGTCATAGTCAAAAGTGGATATGTCTTTCCAGTCCCTTTCGACTTGCTTCGCAGTCCGCGGGCACCTGTAATCAAAAGCGCCAGCTGAAGACAAATTGTGCCGAGAATGCTAACAACTATCGGGACTTTTAGACTGCTATCCTGGTCCTTGGAAAATGAACAATAGACCCGAAACCGAACACAGTTGTACCCACAGAGATTTGTAGCCAAGGCGGGTCTTCAATAAAATCACTCAGGTCCACAATAGTGCAAGTAATGCAAAACAAAGTAAGCAGTGAGAGGACAGTGTGAGAATGTTGCCTGACACTGAACGAACAAATGGATTTCTCAGAAGAAGCACTACCATGAAATCCCCGATGACTCGAGTCACCTACCACTAAACAGTTTTTCAGTTGACAACAGGCAATGGTTGCATATGATTTCTCGGAGAGCTTTGTTCACATTCTCTATCAAACGGCGCAAGAAACTATACACAGCACTGGGTTCTACAGGACATCCTACGGTATGTGCCCTCACAATGGTACGATCAGTCAGTCGTGTGATGGCCGTTAACGGGGTGCAGGTATCCGCTGCAGGAGTCGACAAGCAAGAAGAACAGAAAGTGCCAAGAAACCAAATATGTCATGAAGTAAACAGAGTTCCTGAGAATAAAATGTCCCTTCAAAAAGGACTGCGGTACCTACCCGCTAGCGAGTCATGAAATCCCAATACGGAAGGCCGAAAAATAGCCAAAGTTAAATACAGCTTACTCGTAGAAAAGCTCGTAAGACTGTTTGGACTAACCCCAAGAAGTTGACGGCAATGCAAAATCCGTAATTTGTTATCTAGAATTGTGAATGATATTTGTGCCGCTGGGCCTAAAGCTCGTACGGAGTCTTCGGTAATTTCAGACAACGTCCTTATTAGATGAACGGCCCCTGGAATCCCAGCGCATTACAGAGTACCTTGCATCAATCGCAGATAGCAGGGGCTTGCAACGCCGCCACGAGTCAGTATCATCAGCCTAAAGTCCATAGCAGTTGATAAATACTTTGGTTTGGTGATATCCCCATCACCACTGCTGTTAGGTACTTCCGTACCTTCTGACACCCGTTTTCGTACATGAAAGGTCAGCCGCCATGAAGTCTCTCTTTAAGCAAGCTTTCTCAGCAGCTTGCCTCCCATGGTTGGCATCTGCCGCTTTCAATGAAGCATTAGTCGTTGAGTTCGACGGGTCTGTCCAACTGGTGAGAACAATTCTTGATGATCACAGTGACGCAGACAACGACTAACACCATAACAGACTTCCGAGACTCTGATCGACCAGACGCAGATCTCTCTGGCCGAATCTGGTCTGGACTGCACAGCCAGTCCGCGTTACTACTTCACCCACTCACTCTTTAAGGGTGCATCTTTCAACGTCAACTGCAAGAATGATAGAGTAACGCAGAAGACTGTCTTGATGAATGTGCAATCCATCAACGGTATTTTGAAAGCATGGCCAGTAACTTTCACTCAACCGGCAATACAAAATGCCAATCTACCGAGTATTTCGGATGACGGACACACTAGTCGAGGCTTTGGGAAATATGAACTCGACTTGTCCCGACGATCCCCTGTTCACATCAGAGACAGGGCTTTGATTGATACTCTTTCGACGCATGTCGATACGAGAGTTTCAAAGTTACATGCAACGAACGTGACGGGCTCTGGGATTCGTGTTGCGGTTATCGACTCCGGTTTCGATGTCGATACTTTGGGCCTGAGCAAGACCAAGATTGCATACGCCCATGATCTAACGGACGATGACAATGATGTCCAAGACAACTGTTCGATTCATGGTACCCATGTTTTGGGGATTGTAGGTGCCAAGGGTAATGAAGCCAAGTACGGCGTTACTGGCGTAGCGCCCGAAGCAACTTATGAAGTTTACCGCATTCAAGCTTGCGACGAGCAGGGAGTCTCCAATGACATTCTCATCAATGCTTTTCTTCAAGCAGCAGACCGAGGAGTCGATATTATCACTTGCTCATACGGAGGTGGATTGGCTTTCCCCGAAGGTGAGTCTACTACAACATAGAATCATGGAGATACGGTCTAACAGCTCTCGAGACCCCTGGTCAGCTGTAGCCACACGTCTGTTCGATAATGGTACCTATGTCTCCCTCCCAACTGGCAACGGCGGTCCTGGAATCTTCAGTGGCGGTAGCCCCGGTGCTGCTGATGCTATCACCTCCGTCGGATCTGCCGACAACTCTGTCACTCCCTATTACACATGGGAGGGTAACTGGACTGCTGGGGATGACGCTGGCTCTCTTCGCTTCACCCCCGGCACTCCTTTCGACTTTCCCCCCAACCAAAAGTTGACTTTATGGACATCAAACACTCCAATATCTAGCGACTGTCAGCTACTTCCCGATAAGACCGCTCTCCCAGCCGATTTGTCCCATGTCATTTTCCTCTCCCAGTACGACCAGTGTTGGAAAGCACCTAACGGCACTACTATCTCTCTCACTCATGAGTTCGGCATTCCATATGTCTTATACTACAGCAGAAGCAACTTCACTGTTTCCGATGGTCCTCTCTTCATTGAGGTTGCCCGGGATCGTAATCTTAAGGGTGCTGCCACGGTTGACTTTGCCACAGCTAGTCAATTGTTGCGAGCTAAGGAGCAGCATGGCTTGGTTGAAGTTTTCCTCCCTAATGATGTCTCTGTTGCTAATGAACACCTTGTCTACAAAGCTAACAACCTATCTGGTCTTCTCGGCTCACGCTTCACTAGCTGGGGTCCCTCGCTCCGTGCTCGTTCTATGCCCCTGTTCTTAGCCCCCGGAGGTAACATATTGAGCACTTTCCCGGAGAAACTTGGAGGCTGGGGTGTCGTTGGTGGTAGGTACAAATCTGGACATGAGTTATGGCTTGTGTTCTGACACGATGAAACCAGGTACTAGCATGGCAACACCATTCGCTGCCGGCGTCGCCGCGCTTGTTAAGCAGCAGCATCCGGATTATACCCCCGAAGAGATTCAGGCCGTGATTGCAACTACAGCTCGTCCCGTTAAATGGAACGACTCCAGAGGCAAGACAGAAGACTTCTTGGCACCGACCTTCCAGCAAGGGGGTGGCCTAGTGGACGCATGGAACGCCGTCCACTCAACAACCTTGCTCAGCACTGCCTCCTTGTCCTTCAACGACACGACCAATCGCCCAAAAAAGCTTACTTTTAGCATCAGAAATATGGATAAGTCCACCATCACTTATCGTTTGAGTCATGTTGGCGCTAGTTCTGGTTACGTTCTTGAAAAAGCGGATTGGTACAACTTGACGAAGGCAGAGGCATATCCTGTATACGCTGATGTCAGCATCACGCCTTCAACTATCAGTATTGAGCCTGGGAACTCAGCTACTGTCTCAGTTTCCATCATCAAAGAGCCTGCTCTGCCTAACGCTGCCACCCTTGTGTCGTATTTCGGCGGCTATGTCACGATTGAAGCAGAAGGGTCGGCCGATATCAACAAGCTTTCGCTGCCTTATACTGGCTTTGGAGCACCGCTCAGTACATTGCGAACCATTAATCAGGCTGATTCTCACCAGTCAGTTTGGAACTCAACCAACAGCACTCCCTCAAAGATGGAAGAGGGTCGAGTATTTACTTGCACCCTGAATATCACTGCAGATGTGCCCGCTTCCTTTCCCGATAATCTCTACCCTGGTGTTGAGATTGTTCTTTTTATGCAGACCCGGGACATGAGCATTAGTATATTGGACGCCAACACTGGAAAAGAGATCGTGAAAAGCTACCAGAGCACGCCTGCGGATACCTGGGGTCCCGGTTCAACATGGTACTGGGATGGCTCTGACGGCAACAAGACTTTTGTCCCAGCGGGGACATATATTTGGCACGTCAAAGCTTTAAGATTGAATGGGCATCCAGAGAAGAAGGAGGACTGGGACATATACGAGACGGGCAAGTGGGTGCTCAAATATGCTTCGAACAGTACAATCGTTCCGTCAAACTCAACCTCGCTTGCATAAGTTACGGTTCAGAATAAATTGATTATTTCATTTGTAGGTAGAAACATGGTTGGAGTCCGGCATGATTAGCACGTTTGATCAATCTGTGGTGATGCCATAATAACCGATTCAGCTTATTGACCGCGCCAAATGTCAATATGTATTAACACATTCAGCAGCTTCGGGCTGACCCTGCAGACTTTTGCTGGAAAAACATACACATGTCTTCTGCAGATGGCATTGTGATTGTCTGATAAGTGTTGGATTTTTTGCTCCAACCTCGCTGCTAGACACTTGGCATTCGTCAGCAGGTAGTTTTTACCTAGCTGTTGAGCACCTATTGATACTCAAGATGTTACAACCCTCTATTAGGCAAATTCTCTTGGCATCAAGAGAGGTATTCAAGATAAACCCTGTTTCTGTATTTAGATTGGGGAGGTGGCAGTCTTGCTCATCAGTCGTTCAAGGCAGTTTCGTAAGGGAATGGGTCTCTAAGAGATATTGAGATCTCGTTAAATCGGATGGTAAATCGAAATATGAAGCAATGCTATAAGCTCTAAACTTTTTCTCTCTATCGGGCGATGTCGTATCAACTACGGGGCATATTTTGGGAAATTCCAAATCGATATGCCTGCGGACGTAGAGATGACAAAAAGCGACGCATGTCGCTGTCCGCCCAAGACTTTGCCAATCTGCCAGCTGCGAACACTATTTAACATTGATCCATAGAAAGTAAGATAATGTGAATGCTTGGTAGGTATTCATATTGAAATCCATTTGTTTCACATTGAGAGGTCCCTTGTCGATTCTCGGCAGCGATGATGAAAACACAATTACCTTCCAAGCCACAGTCTGCAATTGTCCCTCAGCCCTTGAGTACTAAATCTGCAGTTTGTTGAAATCAGGTAACATTGCACACATGGGTTGATTCCAATCGCTTTGACTCCGGAGAAAGACATGAGACAGGGGAGAGCTTGTGCCTCACCCTTAGAAGTTGAGGAGCGTGATACAGTGAAATTGAGCATGGATGTAAAAGCTCTTCCAATTATAATGCTATGCTTAATCGATACACGCTTGCAAGGACCTGAATGTTAGAATAACTTCGCAGTACAAGCACATCCGGTGAAGGCTGGCTCTGGCAAGATGAATGACCTAGCCGTGAAACATCTAAACAAATTTTTCCAAACACTAGTGATAGTTGCCGGCTTGATTTGGCCAGCTAACGCAACACGATGGGTCATCAGCATGAACTTTGGTACCGCCGTGAATTTCTCAACCCCAAACATCCATCTTGATGTCAACAGTGCACAACCCATTACTGACTCAAAAATATTATTGCTTTCAGCTTATCTCGGTTTACTTTCTTGGATGGATCACATTGATTCTATTATACTTTTGTCACCCAATTAAGAACCCTTGATGAAACGAACTTACATGAGCTTATCCAAGGGTTATCCAAGGGTCGGGCGCGAAGACCCTTCTTTTTAGCTTTGATCTCAGGTCAAATTGACAGGTATGATGTTGCGATGGCTGCAATCACGGCTTACATACTCGAACTCACAGTAAAAGTAGGCTTGGCTAAGTCGTTACAAGGCCAGTCTTTCCTTCCAACACGCGCGGTGAAGGCGGCCTTGCGACATATCTGAGATGCAAACCTCTCAGACAAGGTTTTGTCACAGCCGACTCTTTCCGATGGTAGTTAAGGTCATGCAGCTTCCAGAATGGGTTGTTAATGAATTTCATATTGTCGATAGGTCCCTCTAGCGTCTTTGTCATCCCAACTCTTAGACTAGGGTAGCAGTAGGACTAGAAAAGAAATAGGGGCGCATGATCCTTACAATACTTCGAGTTTCACGTCACCCGCGGGGCAGTGTGCTGGAGATTTCATTTGATATTCAATGTTACTTTTGTTCAGATCAGAGCGAACAATTATCCATTCAAGTATCGAAACCTTCTCAAGATATCTTCTCAGCTCTACTGGATTTAGCGGCTGTTACGCGAAATCTCTTTGATCAAATGATCCAACCAGAAGTGGATAGTTGAAACGAGAATGAAATATCCCAACAAGCCAATCCTATAAAGCTACAAATCATGCACAGTAACTAAAAGTCCTGGATTTTGAGAACCTATCATGTTCATGTGCAGCCTAAGAATCTATTTCGAACCTGGTTCTAGCCACGTGACCAGCTCGTTTCCCATGTCTTAACAACTCACACAGTAGGACCGGCCAATGCACCCTTTTCCTCTGTCACTTGTATCAACCATCAGCTGACAGACGCAGCGTTGAATGCCCTTCGGAAATAAAAGAAGCAAACAAGCTATAAATAATGCGAATATGAATGGGTCTTAGTCTCAACATCTTGTGTCTGATACTCCCTCATTGGAGTATCCATACTGGTGATTCTGAGAGCGAAAAGGCAACAATGGCAGTGTATTGGGACCATTCGCTAGAATGTCTTTACTGCGCAGCGAGGAAAGTATCACACTACTGTCACTTGGCCCTCATGCTCATAGGCCCGAGCGTCCGCCGCTTCCATATTCCGGCACAACAAGCAAACCCCTTATGAGATTCACATTATTCCACTCGCTCCCGTGTGAGAGTTTTGACCAGATATAGAACATGGCGGTCTGGTGTCCCATCAATCGAGGTGTCTCGTACTAGTCCAACTCGGAGTCGGTGGAGAACTCCTCAAATTATCCCAGCATAGTCGGATATCCTTACCTCGCTGCACCGACCACATTAGACGACTTTTACCCGCTTCTCTGGGTCTCCGGTAACCACTCGACATACGCCTACGGCTGAGCCTAGTAATAAGATGGAGAGGTTCAAGAGCTGCTATAGCCCGTAGCATCGGGTCTCTGCAGCGGTTTCCAACCACTTGTGAGAGCAAGTTGAGAGAGTTTCATGCCTACCGTGAGGGAAAGAGTTTTCAGCTTCCATTTTTTCCAAGCTACGACCTTGTCAATATACAAACGTCTGGTTAGGGTATTGAATTTGGACTCTTAAGCAAAGACTTCCCAACCGGTTAGACAAGACCCCCACCCAAAGAATTTCGCGTTTGACACCGTTGGCGACGCGAACTGGCACCACGATGAGTCCCTCCTTGGGCGGAAGCACGCCGACTGTACTGAGACCGTGTGTTAGTGCTCATCTGAAATGCCTTGGAGAATGAAAAGGCTATGATCTGGACGGTTGACAAGAAGTCAACCACAACTTCTCAACACGCTATTGACCGAAGAGGCATCAGAAGAGATTCAGGGGAAGAAAGTGTGTTTTTCAACGGAACAAAGAGTGTTCTACGACAACGACCGGGAATATGTTGCCATCCGAAAGGAATTGAGGACCTTTTCTTTCCAATCACATGAAGATAGAGCTTTGTATTCTGAAAGAGTTGCTTGGAGAGTCATTAGCATCTTTGGTCATCGTCTTTTTCATTTCAACCTCAAGGCATGCTATGCAATTGGTAACAGGGCTGGAGTCCTGAATTACGAGGGTTTGAGGCTGCTAATAGTTTGCGAGAGTGAATAATGGGAATGAAGTTGCAACTTAAAGTAACGACAGTGACTCATTCCATCACTAGGAAGTGGCTGCAGTCCGAAGACTTTCTTCGGAAAACACGTAGTTTACCCAACGGCGCAAGTTCGCAGTTGTCAACCCATACACCGGTCTCGCGTACACTATATACGCATGTCCTTTCCACACGCACACTGCTCATTGAACCAGAGACATTGGAATAGAAAGAATAGAACAAACCCAGGCATATCTGGATCATTGAGCCGAGTCCGAATCATGAAACCAAAAGGCGGGTATTGCATTGCTAACCGAGAGGCATCCAGGAAAGTAAAGTGGGTGGTGTTGGAGGGAGGTGGAACACGCTAGTAGAATGTACACAGGTTCAATACTGTGATTGCGAGCACAGTTGTTGCCCAAGTTGATAGGCTATTTCTATGACTTTGAAAACTCTTCCAAGGAGTAGCTCAAGCATCGGGGTAGTCGAATATTGATGACAGTCCGCACTGGTAGACGTCCTCGACAAAACCACCGCTGAAGGTGCCTCGAGAATTGAAAACAACATATCAAAGAGAAATGACCGGCATGAAACACAAAGAAGCTGGCTGCCAAATAACATCTCCACTCGAGACGGCCGGCGTCACTGGAGAGCCTGAATTGGAGCCAGGCATTGTTTGCCCCATGTGCGTCGCCCGCATGGGACGAAACATGGCAACTTGTGACGAGATCCACCCCTTTGTTGGCTGTTGGATGGCTTCGGGGCCATGTTTATAGTGGTAGCTTCAGGATTCCCGAACACCCAGCGTCTGGGAGAGACTTCACGGCTCGACATAGGAAGGGCACTCGAAACACCGGCGGCAAGATGTACAGTCGTTTTTGTCGAATGCTTGCACCCGTGGAGCAGGATATAACCTGGGGTTATACTACCAAGGAATACCTAGAGGCAAGTCGCCAAGGGGTTCCCACGGGGGTCGTTTCGGAAAATCGGGCATGGGTTTGTTGAATTACGCTGCTTTGAAGAGCAACCCTACACGCGAGGGGAAAGACGTCAGCCCACAGCTCTGCGAAAACAAAAGTTCGACCAGATGGACAACACGAACGATTTTCGACTCCTCAACGTCTCAGAAGCTCAAGGGGTTATTCGAATACACGCCCTTGGGTATCTTCCGGACGTCCCGAATCAGAAGACGAAGATGCGACAGCTGGTTTTCCTGCAATAATTAGAAGGATTGCGCCCTCTTTTCAGGCGTAATCAAACCCAAGAACCCTAGTCTCGAACGAAACATAGAGAAAGACTCCATACGACCTGGTGATGAAATCGAACCTTGATGAAATCGTCCTCGAAAGCGCGGAAACGGTCTCTTGATGCTCTTGCATCGATCAAACCGCGACTGTGTGGTTATCGGAAGCGATCAAATAGATCATCATCACGGCAAATTCCGTAAGGTCGAGCCCCTCTTAAATCCATCCCCCTTGTGGCCTTACTTCCCCAGAGAAGAGCCGCGACCAGGCGGTCCTCTAGAAAGCCACCGGCCTCAAACCCATGTGTTCGTCGGTAGTTCGGACGAAGTGCTCGTGCGCATCGTTTATACTCGGAAGGATATCATCGTGAACGTGGACTTTGATCGCGAACTCGGTGTCGACTCTCCACCGATTCGGAGACGCAAACTATCCATTCAAAACTTGACCTTGATCTAAAATCTCGTGCTCTTTGCAATTCCGCTTCCCGATCATATTCTAGCTCCACCCCTCTGCCCAATCTTGTTATCATGTTTGCATCGTCTGATTCGGATCTCTTCGAGGTGGATCTCGTTTCCGTTCGCTCCAGGTTTCATATCGCGCTCCGTCGTCTGAAGACTTTCTCGTCCGAAATATCGTCCGAAGTTTCTCGTCCACAGGCTGGCTGCGCAATCATGGTCGAGATTACAGGAGCTAGTGTAATGTTGAACGATCTGAGCGCGATCGAAGCTCTCAGAGGGTGGCTGATCAAATTCGCACGTTCTTGGTCGTCGATGACCATAGAGCGGCGGGTACGTGCCGCGTTCACTGTGGATGTTCAAATAACAACAGAAAGCCAGGAGAGCAAGAGAAGGAATCCTGATCATATGTATACTTCTGGCTCTCAACTGCCCTACTGAGAATGGCCACAACCAAAACCGATGGTTCTTCAGCTTCCCTTTTGCGTTTGTTCCTTACCGTCCAACATGTGAACATGTCTGGCACATTCCTCCCGGCTACTCAACCACCCGGGGTTAGCATGAACGAATAACTAGCCTCAAGCTTCCCTTGACCCACGGTAGCGAACGACACTCGACCAAGAACACAAGGCCAAGCGCGCACAAGTTTGTGATTCCTGACAGAACCAAGAGCCGGCAACTGCATTTCGACGGCTCCAGCAAGACAGCCCTCGGCGTCCCGTCCTCATACGAGCCGACTCGTTCAGAGCACGTCCCAGGCAAACTTATGAAGCTTTTCAGTCTGTTTCAGCGGGCATTCTACGCAACAATCCCGGTCTCAGCGTCCTCGAAGGATGAGATCGGGGCAGAATAACTGCCTCAGCGTCCTCTACTACCACCTGACCCATCTGTGTCTCCTGAAAGGTCGTTGATCAGACCAGCCGCCCGTCTGTCCTACTAAATTATTTCCGCCTGATGATTTGACCGCTGCTTTCCGTCTGTATGTCATCATCGCACCGCAAACGTCACAGCTAAAGAGGGTATTCATCTACTATTTGCTTTTGGGGGAGGGGCGTAGAGTTACCTAGACAGCCGGCATTCGCCCCTAGCTAACATGGTCTCCCCCGGGAAAAGCAAATGATCTAGACAGAATTCGAAACCTCTTGCATATCGAAGTGACGGGCAACACGGCCGAATGGAAGCATAGTGTGTACACACACACACACACACACACACACACATTAACACATCGGAGCAATCCTGTCCTAAGTAATTGACGCAGCACTCGGATGAGGCGACAGCGCGTCACAAATTTATGCAAAACAACGAGATATGCTTGTGATAAGTCATCGGTGGAGGGTTTCCTGCCACTTGCTCGGCCAGAGAACGGGCGAAGGCGCGTTGGCAGTATGTCAGGGCCATGACCCTTCTTCCGACCTATGAAGGATTCGATCACTGGTCAATCCACGCTCTCGTCCGTTCCAAACCACGATCGTCGGCACACCAAAGCTCCCAGTGAAGATCGTCCGCGTACGGACGCCGTGACTCGAGGAGTACAACGGTTTGGCCACTGTGCAAAATCCTGCTTTCCCGTATGGTGTAAAGACCTGGCCTTGCACTTCTTCGTCAACCGCCCACGACGCTTTGTGAAGTGTTTGCTGAGACAAGAGAACCACCACGAACCCAATCCGACCACCTTGCCTTGGCCAAGTTGAGTATTAGTCTCCACCGGCACCCAGAAAACGACAATACTCGCTTCTTGACTACGCGCGCAACAGCATCGGAGCGCTGTGATTGTTGGCATCCTAGCGATGTGTTGGGCCACCGACTCTCTCGGCACGATGTAACCGCGGTTCAACGAACCGCCGCGAGAATGCAACAGTCCCTCCCAGAGTGGAATGGTTGCCGTGGCTGGCAGGCCGATAGATGATGCGTCTCGTCCCACCAGCGGCTAGCGACGTGACTGGCAATGGCGTAGTTTGTGCAAAGGGCCATAATTTTGGTCTCTGGTTTGTCAACCCAAAGGAGCCAAACGAGCATTGAAACGAAACAATTAAATCTCCGAGTCCCATCGGCGGTATTTGACAAAGATGGAGGGGGGGGGGGATGGACAAGGAAGTTCGGGTGCACTTTAGCTTGCAGTGTAAAATTGTCCGACAAGGGCGAAGGACACCGCCAAATAGTCGAAGCGAGGGAAGAAGTACACAGGATACTGTGGATGAAGATGGTGTGCTGGGCGGAGCACCGGTGAGTGAAGCATCATGTCAGGATGCCTGACTCTGAGATCTGGAGGATGCACACAACGAGGGTCGTGGTTCGCTGCGATGCAGTACCTGGCATTTTCTCTTGGAAGCCGGGCAACAAAAACAAGGAAAGCCCAGGGGCACCCGGCAATATTGGTTGCGTTGCTCAACGGTTATCAAGGATAGCCTTAGTAACTGCGGATATTGGCAAGATTGGCTGAGCAGGGCATCCGTCCTTCAGTCGGCCGGGCCAGCTGCTGGCGAGCCGCGTCCCGCCCGACGTCCCAAAGTCAAAGCAAGGATAGTACTTTGGAGATGGCTAAGTGAGCTCCGGTCGAACTTTAGTCTTCGGTTCGACGTGCCTTGCCTTGAAGGTGGAAGGGGATGCTCGGGAGTAGTGCCAAAAAGGCGTGAGCAATTTCAAGGCGGCATACATGAGCCGGCCGTGAGATTGATGTGATTGATGGTTGCGGCGAGCACACGATCGAACATCATGCATGTGCAGTATGCACGCTTGACACCGGTCGACCGACCCAGGGGGCCTCGGGTTCTCCGGTGGTTGCAGCAGCGGCCGCAGAAGGTACACTAATTTGATAGACTTCCCCACGCCCGGTTGCATCTCACACATTTGCTAAGGAGACCAAAGGCGAGTGCATCTTCCGCAGGATGACTGGCCCTGAACGAGATGCGAAGCTGGTAGTGCCATGCATTTCGTCGGGCGCTGAGTGACGGTGCCGGCTGAGTGGTGTGTGTGCACGACATCGCCTGCTTGGCCATATGCACTCCGCATTACATGCAAGTTTGGTTCAACCGCCCATTTGGAGGTTCTGGCACACTGTCGATATCTGCCTGAGCGACTGACTCATCGCGGCAAGACGCTCCGACGCAAGTCAACCGGATGCTGACCTTGGAGTGTTACCAGCTATAAAGAACATCTCACTTTGCGCAGGCAGTTCTTCCGTGGCGTTGCGTGAAGCTGCAAAATTGGCGTCCGCATCGCAAGATCAAAATAGCTAAGATAATAGTGGCCATCGCAAGCACTTGTGCATCAAACATGGGGCGCGCATTATAACAACGCTCACAGGGAGGGGGGCGCTCAGAGCCTCGAACGATGTTGTGGCTTGGATTTCGGAGATTCGACCCTTTGGCGACAGTATCCGCAAGTGAGCGCCTTGAGTGAAAAAGGTGAGTGAGCACTGAGCAGGAGACCTGAAATCCGACCAATCTTTGCGCAAGCTCACAGTTCCTTTCCTTGCTCTTCCCCTAACCGAAGAACTCCGGCAGATAATTTCGCATGACCCAGTCTTCATTTCCCCATCTCGCCTGTGAAGTGGTACGTAGCATCGAAGCTCACAGATGTTCGAAGGATAATCGTCGTTATTCAGGGCGAGGCTCTAGAAACGGTAGAAGGCCCGGCAGTGCCCCAAGTCATCCGTTGGTTTTTTGGTCACGGTCGGAAGATTTGTCGGGAGCATTGAACCGACGACCATGTATTCAGCGTTGGCCAACCGCAACTGAATGTCTGACATGACATTGGGGGTTGCACCACGCATCATGTTGGCGCCGGACGACAGGCACCAGGATCTTCTCAGTGGACCTTGTGACACACATCTAATGTCCCTCACTGACAGGGCGAATTGGCCCTTCTTTAGCGGAACTCTGCGATTCGTGAAATGGACCCCCAAAGACCAACCGTCGAATCGCCTGGGCGAAACCTACGAAACGAGATTGAGTTTGCCAGGAAGCCCTGCCTTGTGCAACGAATTACGACCTTACGTCGTCTGAGTACTGAATAGACAAGCTGGCAGCACTCTCGTTGCTGTGTAGCCATCAATCAGTCGACGCCTCAGACTGAGTAAAGCCAGGGTTTTCCATAACGCATAGTCGTCCGAATAAGGTTGGGGCCATTGATTGCTGCAGACCTCTCTGGCCGACCCAAGATACGACTCGGACGTTCTCACGGGCTTTGTTTTTCCTGGCGGTTTTTTGTCCTGGTTTGTTTCTTGGTCGATGTATCAAACAATCAATCACGGCACCATTTTCAGATGTCGGCTGGCGCCGTCTGTTGACCCTCCATCAGTATCTCGAACAGATTCTGCATTGCCCACTGTATCGCTCCAGCGCCGACCCAGATGACTCAACATCGGCGGAACTACATCTCATTCGAGCCATCGGCACGAGCAAAAGGTACTCTTACGCCGCTCAAGTCTAAGGTATCAGATGATCATTGTGAGGATATAAGAGTCGGACTCGGGTCTCAATGGCACGAGTGGGCCTCAAACTCGTGTGAAGTCAACGTTTCCCTGGGCCTGATTGGAAGGGCCGCTAGAGATTGGCAATCTCAAAACGTCCAATTCGGTAATCTTTCCGCAAAGGCCAGCGTCGGCGTCTGGTGGTATTGCGGGTACATGTACCAGTTGATGACAATAAAACACGAGGTGTCGGGAAGGTAAAATCACTGGCAGCTTGACTCACATCCTCGGCGCCAGGCGTTGCCTTACTCCATACCGTTCAGAGTTGAACTTCTGCGAGGCAAGACACTTGTTCGTGCGAGCACGGTCTACGCCACGCAGAGCTGTCAACAGCGCACGCCAAGTCGTCACTCAGATACGTGTGTAGAAAATGTCTACTTTAGTGCAGTTGCCCGTGGGCTGTAGGTGGTGGTGGGTGGCTTGGCATGAGGCTGTGGGTCAGAAATACGTGGGCAAGACGAAAAAGACACACTGAAGGAGGTCTGTTAGCAGGTGACTGGCGATTCGAGTGCCTGTATCCCTACCTGCCAGAGGGAGAGCCCTTTCGAATGACCTTTGGCCAGGTTTTGCGGTGCATGGATGAGACTGACGGCGGGTAAATGCGAAATGAGGCCCAAACGCTACGGCTGTCAGTAATGCATGAAAAACGATCCGTTGGGAGAACGGAGACGGAGCAAACAGCGCTCGGAGCCACTGATTGGCTTCATAACAGCACAATACTATGTAATGGCGCGTCATGGTTGCACGGCACCGCTGTTACCCGTAAGATTTCGATGACCGAGAGCCGTCCAGCTATCCCATAAAGATAAGATCCAGGGAATGGGATCATGGATCCCAGGATCCGGGCGCAGAACTTTGTGTTGCGCCTGTCGATGGAGGCATAATGATAGAACTGGCGTGACGTATCCGTACGTGCCGCAACAGCCTCTCGAACTCTTGACGAGATCCGTCCCGAAAGTGAGCCAAACAGTTCAGTCAGCTGATTGATAGATTTTTGGATGGATACGGGAAGCGGGCCAATTCCCGCGTCAATGCCGTGTGCGGCACGACGTGGCGGAAAGCGTTGGCACCAGCAATGGCTGCAGAAATAGCTGGTCGATAGACGGCTTGCGACAAGTATCTTCCCGCCTCGCAGTGAGATGCTGAAACGAGCATCTGAAGGGGCTACACTTGGAGAGCCCGGCCTAAGGGCAGACGAGACGAAGCCGCGGCCGCTCTGCTCACATTCCAGGCTTGGTAGTGGAGTGAGGAGAGGGTTTAGGCTCAAGTGCACACCAACATGGTGTCAGACCCACATGGCCGTTGCCCGCCGCTATCTCCTCTGTCTCACGTCATGATGAAGAGTGTTCGCAGATTGTCCCTAACTGATTGCTTTCTAATGAAACAGAGGCTTGAGTGGAAATCTTGACCGGCGGAGGAATGCGAAGTTCTGGGGCCGGTCAGCCTAAGCGTTCCCCACTAGGTATAGTGTACCGCAGAAACGCTTCTTCGGGGGTCGAGAACAGCTGCAGGGGCGTTTCACGTTATTCCAGAAAGATTAAAGATGAAGTCGTCGTCAAGGTGTCGCAAAGACAGGTACAAGTGGAAATCTGGGGGATGATGCCATCCCGCCTGCTGTGGAGGAAGCCATGCAGGGGGTCTCTGTTGTGGAATAGAGTTGTGCGTAGGTGTCCATCTTCTGGAAGATGACCCCGGGATGATTTTCAGGCGAAGGCGAAACGTTAGCCCACATTGCAATGGGTTCGGAGGCCGCAGTAGCCTTGTCGTGCAGCCGGAAGCACGGAGCAGAAACAGTGCAGCGCCTCCTACTCCTCCTCCTCGGACTTTGGTGCGGCGCGATCCTGGTGTGAATGGTGCTAGAGGGAGAAGATGAGTGGGTGATTGACAGGGTCCCCGAGTGGGCAGAAACACAGGAGGAGTCCCCGAGGCAGCACAGCCTTGCGGCTCCCGTTTGAAGGGGTGCATGTCCGATGCGAGCAGATGTTGACTGGTTGGGAAACTCTCTTCGTCGTGCCGTCAAGCCCTGCTCAATGATTCTCATCTCCATAAGTCGATGTTGGACACTGAGGGGGAGGCTTGCATGGGCAACAAACGGGTCTCCCGTGCTCTCGTGCCAAGGAGGGTTGGATCTCCGCAGCGCCGACATTCATCGCATCACGCGTCGATGATCAGGGAGGAAGAGGTAGGTAGCGTGCAAAACTAAAAGCCCATGACAGCGGTTGAACAGGTGAGAACGAAAAAAAGTCTAGGATTTTGCAGAGAGGGCGCAAGTGGTGATGACGAGAGGCGAAGTCTCAACCAAGAGCAATCGAGGAAGTCTTGAGCGGGCGCCGGTTCGGTCATGAGCACGGAGGCATCTCCCGAACGGAACATGTCGGATATTGCCGCAATGCGCGTCAGAGTCGGGTTCATTGCCAATCAGCTTCATCTGGGAGTCGAGCGCTGCGCTCTGATGGTTCCAACGGGCGTTAGTCCGCAGGGCGTCGCGGTAAACGGGGGGCGTGTCGAGGTGGGCCGAGGCGGACGGCGGACGACTGACCAGCTCCAGCGACGTCGTACAGGAAACGCAACAGTGGAGGAGGACTGGACTGGTAGGAGGTTGGCAGCGGAGGATGGCGCCGTGTCAAGAGTGACGGATAGGCAACGCCATTGTGCCACTTCGAAGGTGTGTATGAAGGAATGGGATTGTTGTCGAGACCCTTCGTCATGCTAGAGTGGGATGGAACGGGATGCGGGCGTGGGCGGGAAGGAGCGACACAGGCCGAACGGGAGAATCAATCAACGAGACCGGACGAGACTGCCGCTGGATGGAGAAGGTACGTACCTTCCTCGGCCGAGCCTGGCTGCCATCCACGCGGTTTCCTCCCGCGCCAACCGTGTTCTCATGTTCTGTGTTACACAAAGCAGTAACGGACGGACAGAGCAGTCAGCAGTCGAGGCCAGCGAAGAGGCCGCAGCCCAAGCTGGGAAGGAGCATCGCATCACCAGGTAATAAAAAGGGAGCAATTCCAATGCCGAGTCAACGACCTGGTTTGGACACGGGCGGGCACCGGGAGATGAGCAAGGAAACAGTGGAGGTATTTCTCTTTATGGATATGAGACGCTCGACCTGGACCTGCCAATGGCGAGTGGGCGACGCTTCGACCGCAGCCGGTGGAAGACAAGGAGGAAGCAAGTGAGGAACGTGGAAAGCGCGGGCGACTTGGTTGTTCGTCACTGCGCACTGTGACATCACGCTCGCCCGGCATGTCCAAACACCGTGTCAATAGTCGGGGGGTTATTTTGTTGGAGGCAAAAGTAAAAAACCATAGAAAAAGAAAGAGGAAGGAGCACGCAGCAGTGACTCCTCCTCCTCCTCCTCCCCCTCCACCTGCCTTCCAATCCATTGGGCAGAGGGGAAGGAGCTCGGGCCACGCCATGCCATGGACGTTTTGGGGCAGAGCAGAGCAACGACAGGACACGAGACCCGTAGGCACACATCCGGGAGCGGGCATCTCCTCCGTCCATCTCCGTAGGGCCCCTTCCGGGTTGCGACGGCTTGCCTTGCCTGCCTTGGACAGAGTAGGAAACATCATGGAGAAGCGCAAGGTGTCTCTTTTCGCCGGTTGGGCTATTCGGTGGATACCCTACGACGGATGGATACGTACCACTGTAAGGCGAGCACGGTTGGCAACCTTGTCTCAATCTAGTACAAATCAACTCGAGGGCAGAGGAGGTCAGAGCCCAGAGCCAGGGTTGCTGACAGCTGTCAGATGAGCCACTCTCGGAACCTCGAGACCCTCGAAACGCCGCTTGGAAGCCGTTCCTGCCATGGCGAGATCTCAACGCAGGCGGGCAGGGTCCTAGGGCCGACGTGAGGCACGGACGCTCTGGATGTAGAGGGACGGGTCCTGTCCCTTTGTCTTTGCAAGAGCTCACCTTACAGTATGGTGTATCCGTACCTCGCGGCCCTTACCCCGTGCCCCGATTGCAGAGCCCCGTGTGGAGTTGCTCGGAGTTGGCCGAGCCAGGGCACGTATTGCAGAATCACTGACATGTGCGCAATTGCCGCCAATGCCCCTGGTAGATCCATTTGGATTACATGTTGAAGCAATCAGGAGTCAATCTTTCCTCCTTCGAGCGAGCAGGTCGGCGCTTCTACGCCATCAAAAGAATCGTCCAGGCTTGTGTCTCAGAAGCTTCCATTCATGCCTTGATGCCTGCCCTGACTTCTTCTTTTTCGCCGCGCACAGACGCGCAAGTGGAGCTGTGGACTTCCGGACCGGGCACGGCACCGGGGTGGAGGTCAGGGGAGCAGGGATCAGGGATTGCAATGGTTAGGGTCCCCGTTAAGGTGGGAGGGTGTGTGGCTGATTGTCTCGTCATTTTCTGCTTGCTTGTTTGCCTGTCAGAGGGGGGGGGGGGGGGGAGGAGAAGAAGAAGAAGGAGGAGGAGGAGGAAGAGAGTGCAGGCATGCAAGCAGTGAATGAGCGATGGGGATATGCCATATCAACACCGACATGGACGGCGCCAGGTGTGCGCAATTGCGAGTGCGAGAGGAGAGAGGTGGGTTGAAGATGGAAGAGAGATGATGAGCAGTGGGGGGCAAGGGGAAGAAAGGAGGGGACGTGGATGGCCGAGCTTCTCCCTCTCCGCCAGAGAAGGCCAAAGCACAGTGACTTGCAGGAGCATCAATCGGCTTGACAGTCGAAAGAGGAAAGATGTGAGCCTCTCGGTCTGTCGATTGCGCCAGAGGAAGAGGGACAAAACTGGGGGTGTTGCTCGCCATGCTGCGATATGTTTCCTATATCAGAACGGATGAAGAAATAGATTAAGAATGTTCCTTGTTCGCGAGCCAGAACCCCGACGGGGATTGACTGGGAAACTGCGAAACTGTGAGTGTGAAAAATAGGAAATAGAAAGGTAAGAGGTCAAGGGACGGAGTCCGCGTTGGGTCCATTTTTGCCAAAATACCACAACAGCTAATGCCAGATGCCAGATGACATTGGCTTTACTTTGCACAAGGCAGGAAAAAGAGCAGGGTAGCTCGCTCGAGGTAGGGGGTTTGGCCAGATGCAAGGCAAATCAACAGCGCGACGCAACGCAGAGACGATGTCTGTATGCAGGCCCTGCTATGCGGAAGACCAGACCTTGCCTCAACACCCCCATCCGACCCTTGCACTACTCTCTGTCTCTGCCTTAGCCCGCGCGTGCCCCTCGCTAGGTACCTCACCTGCCTTAGCTCATCTTAGCTCGAGATCAGGCAGGAGGAGACAAGACGACGACGAGAACGACGAGAACGACGAGGACGCAGGCACCACACGGCATGCGAGTGCAGGTACCTTTGCACAGCACAATACGCGTGGCGATACTTTCTCGGACACATGGAGCCCGCACCATACGCTGCTTGCTGCGTCGAGGCAGGAGCAGTGAGCGCACACAGCAGACGGAAAGACCGTCTTTCCCAATGTGGACATTTTCCCTGTCTCTCCCCTTCCCTGCCGCACTTTCCTCCTCCTCCGCTGCATCTTTCTCCATTGCTGCCCCGACCGTTGCCACGCCTCCCCTTACCTCATCAGACCTGCCATGCCTGCCTGTCTCCCTGCCTGCCGCTTATTGCCTTGGAGAACGGCAAGTGGTATTTGTGTACATGCGGCGTCCAACGGCGGGACCTGGCAACGGCGGGAACGCTGTCCGCAGGAGCGGGCCAAGTACCGCCTACCTGATCTCTACGTACCTGCCTCCTCTACTCTGTACATGCAGCCACATCTTCCGTCTCAATCAACCGCCCAACACTGAGCCGCTCCATGGCAGTCACTTCTCCAAGAGAGCTCCTTTTCCATTCTCTCTGCGGGAAGTAACCGACCATCGCGCCGCGATCCATCCGAACGCGCGCTTTCCCTGCCCACCTTGCGCCGGCCAGGCTTGACCTGCGTTTCAATGTGCTTGCACCCACGTACCTTCCTCAACATCACATTACATTAAATTGATAGCAGTTACTGCCGGTCAGGAACGTGGCGGTGACATAATTCCAGATGAACGATTCTCCCACATTCATTTCCCTGTGCCCCCGTCATCCGTCCTCCTTCCATCCCCAGTCCTCCACAACCACATGCAGCTGGCTTCCACCTCACTTCATCTTCTCTTGCTTAGCACATCTCTCTCTTCCTCTCTCTCCTCTCCCAGACCACGCCTCGAGCATTGCATTTGGCCCTCCCTTCCTTCTCCCAGCTCAAGGCCCCCCTGCAGTATATATCGCGTCGGTTACGCTTTCGGCCTTGTCGTCCTTGACATAACCTTACACGGGATCCACTTCGACAGCCCCCGAGCACTGGGGAGAGAGGTTGTCGAGGCCCTCTTCGAGTGCTCCCGTCAAAAGTACCATCCGACCACGAACCAAGAAGACCACCCGTCTTCGGCCGTACCTTGCTTTACCTTGCCAGCTTTTTGGGCCCATCTACTTCTCAGCCATCGTCTGTTCTTGCCATCATAATCACCAACGCATGAGTGCACGGAGCAACTGAGTCTGCCGCCATAGATGACCGCCCGCCCTCTTGGGACGAAGCCATTTCATCCAAGCTCTCGTCTGGCGTGGATGACAGGACCCCTTTGGACAAAGACCGGTGGTTGGTTGCCGATTTCCACACGGCATAGAAGCTCCGACTGCCAACTCTGTTTTCAGCAGTAAAAGGCATCCAGGTAGATCACCATCAGCGTCAAAACCAACATCAACGACTCTGCACACTGCGCCCCGCGTCTTTCTTCATGAGCCCGCGCCCCAGTCCTTTGCATCTTGGCTTCGTTGACCGCCCCCAACCCACGTCGCTTGACAGGTCGGTCGCTTCTTGCCGAAGGCTGCCAACTGACCCCCGACCAGACCAGGGATAACACCTCCGCCAAGAAGAGAGACTCGAACCTCTGAAGCACAGACCAGAGCAACACAGGGATTCCTTCGTCCTTCTTCGTCCTCTCTTCTGGCCCACCGGGAGATACTCCTCCCTCCAGAGAGCAACCAGGGCCTGGGCCACGCCCCCCTCGAGTATTTGACATCTTGCATCCTGATACATCAAAACGTCCTTTCGAAGCCCAGCACAACCCACAACGAAAACAATAAACCACTGCCGACTGGTTGTCTCCTCCGAGCAATCCCCTCCCCTGTCGTCCCGAACCTCGTCCATAACGCAGTCAAGAGGTGTCCCTCTCTCGGTATAGACCTTCCGGCGTCGAGACATGGGCCTGTGGTTTCTTTGTGCATCGTCATTGCCATTCGCATCGCGGTTGAATTCCCCGATAATCTGAAGCCCCTCCAAAGGGGTACATGGGTACAACACCACCTTATCCTACCTTGCCACGCTCCCTTACCGGGTGATGTACCTGTGCCCCTCTTCTCCTCTCCTCTCTATTCTAGAGGCAGGCATCTGGCAAGCTCAAGTCAACCGTCGTGGCAGGGTACATGCACCAAGTAGCTTCTCTGCTCCCCTCTGCTCCGGGCACACCACCCCATAACCCTCATTGCTTGCCTGACCTTTCTTTTCTTAGCACCCCCCTCGAAGCATCTTGCCCACTTCCTTCTCCCCATCCGTCTCCATCATTCACACGCCCCCTTCATGCGACTGAACCCCTGAGGCGCTTTTCTCTCCTTAAGGTACTCCACGCGCCGTGGATCTGGACGACAGCTCGACTGCCAACGCTACCCAAGAACTCGCCATATATCAAGATCACCACTTCATCAACAAACATCTTCCCCATCAGTCATCGGCCGTTCATCTCAACTGCTTCAAGCCGACTTTTTCTCTTTCCCCATTCATTCGTTGTCGCAAACTCGCCATTCACGCTCACAGCCTCTGGTCCGGTGACCCCGTGAGGAAAGGCACTTCAGCAGCGCGCTGATCAAGACATCAGGAGCGTGAACCCCCTCTACACACACGCCGCACCCTGCTCCGGTTGTGAAGGCCGAGTCGCGTTTTTTGACGCTTCCAGGCCTGGCATACCCGTTGGTATTGGTATTCAGGTACCGTTGTAAGCCTGGGCCGAGAGGTGCTGGCCATTCCTTCCATAGGTAAGAATAACCCTACCTATACCACACCCAGTGCCAGTAATACGCTGTGCATGTGGGTATGCAGAAGAAAAAGCCTTCATTGCTGACCACTCAGGGGCTAGAAAAGATTCGCCCTCAGAGATACTGACTGGCGCTACCACTGCCATTGCACCCAGTACTGCTCTCGCTGCCCCTCCGTACAGGAACAACCCGATCCGCCTCCCCTGTTTCTGTTTTGTGTCCCACTCGGAAAGATCTACGCCTGGTACTTCCGGTTTCCATCGCGTGGCAGGGGTCTTACTGTCAACCTCTTCGTCGCATTAAATCTCCTCCTCCCACCAGTCGTACTTCTTTCATCACTCTCAGTTGTCGTCCGACAAGGCATCCAAGATACCGCCCCCGGCCATCGATACCTTGACGAACTTCACCATTCCATACACTTTACGTTCAGACTTCAGCATCTTTTGGTACACAAGCCATATATCGGTTACCACCGGTACTGTCGAGTCCGCAGTCTCGTTGCCGCCTTCAGACCTTGTCAACGACAAAAGGTCACGAAAGAGCCGAACCGACCTCGCCACGCTCTTCTTTGGCCGCCAAAGCAAGTTCCGGCTAGTCGAGTTCGAGGATACCACACTTCTTCCGAGGCTTCTCTGGCACTCAAAAGACCTCTCGCCGGCCTTGGGTGGAGAACCAAACAGCCTGAGCAAATCAACTGCAATCTTGCAGTGTCAGATTTTTGATCTTCCAACTCGACATCAAACTTTATCAGTCGTTTCTCCGATACTTTGGTCGGCTACTTTACCATCCTCCAACCGTATTCAGCCAGCTATAAATGCTAGTCATTAGATAGCATTCCTTTTCCACGGTTCTACAAACCACGGCATACTATACAACACACCCAGACGCCTTCCAAGTCCAGACACATCGATGTCTTTCTCACACAATCAGAATGCGGGATTGCTCGCGACGCAGCAGCGGTAAGTGTTCCGAACACGCGAGCAGCCCACTGTTGCGGCCAACGCTAACGAGTAACAGTCTCCCAACCAACCACGGCGGCATCACTCTGTCTGTCGTTCAAGGGCCAACGAACGCAAAAGTAGCCACCGGAAAAGAAAAGGGTCCGTATTCGTCTAGATGGCTTGTTTCTATGTAAGCTGACATTGGCCAGTAGACCGCAAACCGATCGATCCGCCTCCCATTGTCAGACTCGACGTTCAGCCGAGGAACTTCGACCGGAGCTTTTACGGCAACCCTGAAAACTGCCTCTTCAGTGTGTCTTGAATTCTTGCTGAAGCGCGTGGGTGCATGTGCTAACCATGTCACAGATCCATTCTGGATTCTGTACGTCTACTTGATCAACGCCGAACGGGACAGTAAACAAGACCCCGAGATGTCCAGAAAGGCACTGGTTGGCACGACATGCTCCTCGTTACACAAGTTCAAGGACCCCAACAGCCATGATGCTGGCTATTTTGTGTTCGGCGACCTCTCGGTCAAGTTCGAGGGGTGCTTCAGGCTGCAGTTCGTTTTGTACGAGATGCGAAGGACAGAAGCTGTCTTGTGCACGACTGCCACTTCGGAGGCTTTCCAAGTGCACACCCAAAGAACATTTCCAGGGATGGCTGAGTCAACCTACCTGACCCGCCACCTCAGCGATCAAGGGTGCCGACTGCGTCTTCGAAAGGATTCCCGCCAGGCCACAAACCGAAAGCGGCAACTCACATACAGCCTTGAAGCGGACCGTGCCCGTACGAGCGGCCCATCGCCCAAGCGCCAACGTGCAGACGGATCTGCCGAAGTGATCCATGAAGGACTCCAGGCCCAGACAGCATTGCAGTCCACAGCAGCGGCCGGCGGTGGATACGTGGGAGGGTTCGCCCAGCAGCAGTACCAGAGTCCGTACCAGGGCGCCAGGCAGCTGAACAGCAATAGGCAGCTGAACAGAAACAGACCCCCTCCCCCACCCATGTCCATGACACCGAACTACACGACAACTTCTGTTCTTTCGAACTATACGACAGCTCCCGTCGCATCAAACTACACGGCAGCCCCCATGGGGCCGACCATGGCAACCGCATCCATGGGGACGCAGTCAATGGCTCCGTGGCCCGCTACGCCGTCATCCGGCCTGTCGGGCGGCGCTTCATTGCCCTCGGCTTCACCCACGCAGAGTCCTCCTGACATGGTGCATCCCACTTCTTATTACCGCCTCGATTCATCCCTTATCTTCCCCGGGGACACGACAGGTTATGAGGGGGACGACGCACTGCCGGACGAGATATTCACGAGAGACTACCCAAAAGATAGCTTCTGGGCCATGATGGAAGAGCGGAGAAGGGCCGGCCACGGCACGGGCAACATCGACGCCTAGGAAGACTCTATGCCGAGGCCGAAGTTGTGACTAGGATCAAACCGGATGAGTCAGGTGGTGATGACCACACAACTGGAGATTTTGGCGGGTTCGACTCAGGGACACGAGAAGTAAAATGCGCAAGTTTGCGGTGGCATCGGGCAGCACACCTTCTGATTGGTGTTGCTTCAGCCAAAATTGGCGTTGGTGGTTTCAAAGCTTCGGCAAAGGATATACCCTTGGGGTCTTTTCACGGGGAAATACACGGCAGCACACCGGCGCAGTGGGAGTATGGAGGCAAACGCAAGGTTGAGATACCTGGTATATTTAGATTCAACAGTGCCAATGGCAGTCTTTTGTTTTGTTTATTTCCCTTTGTAACACATTTGAGCAACACTTGGGTTTATCATCTCGCATTACCAGTTGAAGACGTGATGTAGGCAAGACCTTTTGGACATGCTGTGTTTTGGTTGCGTTAACGAGTAGTGACTAAAGGGGGGCGGCATACAAGCAAGCGTGGGTGAGCGGTCACTGGACGGCACGGTCCTCCTTTTCGACCTTGACTGCGGTCAATATTTCACCGTCCCCACACTGATGCTACTCGAAACAAGATGGAAGGCTTAGGCAAGCAGTCAAGGGGGAGATGTAGGGGCAGGGGAGTAAAGAGTTGGGGGAGAGGAGACATGGGGGAAGGGGGCGTTCCAGGGGGTGAAATGCGAGGAAGGGCCAAATGCGTCTCAAGCATTCGGAACATGCCGCAGAGTTTTCGGGGCGTTCGGCGAGGGGGAGGGGGGGTTTGTACGCTGGTTTGCGGGTGTGCAAGATGGGGGCATCCGGATGCAAAAAAATAAAAATAAAAATAAAATCGAGCATTGAAAACATCGCGGTGAGCTAGCTTCTGTCCGGTGGGTGATAATCAGGTTTGCTGACAGACAGGCTCGCTGGGGGATGGAGGAGAACACAGGGATGGAAGCTTCTTTTCTTGGTTCTAGCGTAGACCAGGTTGGGAGACCCTGAAAATGGAGATTCCGAACGGATGCGTACTGGTATGTCTACGGCCGTTAGTCGTCGTGGCGGTCGGTCGGTGGCATTCTTCGGGGAGCTGAGAGGGCACCGTGTGGACCAGCGATGCGGAGGACTCTTTTTTTGTGAACGAGTGACTGACTGTTGTCGGCCCCACGTCGAAGCAGGACACGGGAGCGAGCTCTGGTGTAGGTTGGCATGGCTTGTGGTTCATGCGCTCATGCGCCCCCGTCCCTGGAAGAGAGGGCCTGGCTCCCTTGCAGCATTTGCGCAGGCAACGGCCCGTACAGGGAATTCAGCCTGTCCCTTTCTCGTTGTCCTTGTTCCTCCCGAGATGCCCTCCCTCCCGCCGCCCATTCACAGTCACCGTCACGTGGTGCAGGCGTTTTTTTTTTTTTTTTTTTTTTTTTTTTTTTCTTTTTTGT
>LFIW01000876.1:0-85775 GCA_001625285.1 Colletotrichum incanum
CTAGCAATCTCTTGCCTGTTGTATTTTGCATCAAAAAAGAGGGTGCGTATACGCACACGATCAGTATCAGTCAGCTGCTTTGTATGGCAAGCACCTGGCCGGCCGTAGCGCTTAGATAGGGCCATGGTGATGGTGATGGATAGAGGGGAAAATGAGCTAACAGCCAGCAGGCTGGCAGAAGTACTGTAAATGTTGGCTAAACCCAAAATAGTAGGGGGGTGAGCATTAGGGTACCTAACAGGGATATTTTACTTCGGCCTGGTACCAAAGTACATGGTTAACGTCGATGTCTGTTGATATTCCTAGCAAGGCCAAACTTTTGTCGCGGGGATCGGTTGCTCGAAACTGGCGAGCCCTGTTGAGCATTTCTAGGATATGCGTATTCGTCCCTCGGTAATTCATGACACTTTTGTACCAAAAGAGTCGGTTGCACCCCGTTTGTTGCGCCTCTTGATTAGCACAACGAACGTGGAACATGTCTCGGACCATGTCGACTCGCTCTATTGCTTGTAGACTTTGCCCGTAACTGTCGTGGAATCTAGTGCTTAGGAGGAGAATGCGGCGGAAAATCCCCCAAGGAACTCATCGGGTCCGAGATAGGTGACTGTCTCTAGAGCACAGGAGTAGATGTCGCGCATCTAATGAACCTGGTCATTACGCTCTGATACGCCGTGTTGATTGGTGCAAAAAGCGTTTACCTAAATTCGGAGGGGCTCAATTTGTCTTCGCAAGTGGAGTAATGCGCCGGCAGTGTTGCTCCCAATGTGTACCATTTCGTCGTTTACATAGACAATCTGAAGATCTTCCAAGGCTACCCCCGACGTAGGTCAGAGCCACATAAGATATGTCGATAACTATGCAGTCTCGTATTATGACTGAGACAGTTCCGCATTGAACATTGACATCACCGTTTTTGGCGGGATATATTAACAGCACTCGAATAGAGTCAGTATTAGCAAGAGGGAGACATGTTTTTGACAAGTAGCTGGGTAACGAACAAACAGGAAGATCATCGGCCCACATAGTAGCCTTTGTCGAACAGAAGAGTTCTTTCATGCAAATTCATAACGGCTGATCTTTGGTAAAGGTCATGCGGGGTTTTGCAACCCCTCAAATGCTTTACTCGAATGAGCTATTCCTGGATCAGCCGCAGCGAGCTGCATGATTGCTGTCTAAATCACTACTGCCAGCCGTCGATCTGAAAACCTGTCCTCTTTTCCGGCTTAACTCCGGCTGTGAATGACTGTGATAACGAACCAAGTATAGAAAAAGGGAAAGGACCGAGACCAACATATAGCGCTGACAGTATACATTTCACATTCATAACCAGGAGCGAACTCGAATTTACGAACCTCTCTAGTTTGGTCGGTCCGACATTCTAGGAATGTTCCCTTTCTCGTTAGTAGCTGCGCTTGAGCTCAGCCACGCAGCGTTGGAGCTCGCTCTCGGTTTCGGGGGACGAATCCTGTGTCCAGTACGCGGAAACCCACAGTAAATTCATGTGAGCCGCCTGCCCCTTGATCCTGCTAATTTTCAGTCAAGTTTTCGAGTTAGGATCCCGATGCAGAGTACGTGTAACGAGCGCTAGGGAGATTGGAATACGATTTTGAACTCTTGGATCCTGAACACTCCCTTCGCGGCTAAGTCATTCACCAAGCCTCTTCCGCTATTTATCGGGAACGGAATGTTCAATAATCCATTGTGGGACAATTACTTAAATTAACGACAGGAGAAGAAAGGCGAGGGATCTATCTGCTTTTTGTTGTGTCAGCCGCTATGATCATTTTTCGAGACGCTCTTCGGCACTGTCACTGTCTAATTTCACCATTGATATGTCTCGCCCGGCAGAGACATCAATTAAGATAGAATGAAAATATCAAAGCTTTCGAGCACTGTCCAATGCCCACTCAAAGCGTCCTCGCGAAAATAGAGTTTTCAGCTTTCGTTGTTTCATCAGATCAGAGCTTACTTTCGCCGTCAAACACATTTGACGTTCGCGTGTGACGGTGTTTAAAGTACATGTGATTGGACCTATTCTTCCGGTCATTCCGTTCTTCCGCCACTCGGATCGAAAAACTATAGACTGACCAAAGCTCATCGTGGCCTCTGACTTTAGGACCTTGCTCCCTTTTGTGCGGCGCCTTTCACGTCACGTTGCGAGAATTTATTTGGGCAATACAAAACTTTCATTGCATTCTTTTCCAGACAACTAAAAGTGATGGACAACACTGGTAACCATACATGGTTCGATGCCATTGCCGAGTTGAGACTTAGAAGCAGCGTCACTGCAGGCGACACCTTGCTTCCCAACTCCCTTACGGCAAAAGGGTGGCTAGCTTGCGTTGTACTGTCTCTTCTGAACAACTTACTCGACAAATTACTACGATATCATCAGAAGGATACCGTCCGTCGAGCACAGGATGCGAGGCGTCAGCGTCGATTGGGAGTGTGGGAAGAGAGACAGCACAGTGGCCTCGAAAAGCTCCACGAAGTTCTGTCGGAAATGGAGATTCCGGAAGTAGACCTAAACACAGTGGACATGCATGAGTGGCTCGATTACGCTTTCTATCGATCATAACGAAGGACTTTGGAACTCTTTGAATGCCACTGGCTTCAAGAATACAAAAACTTGTCATTAACTTGGATGCAACAGGCCAGTAAGTGAACTATGGGTATTCAAGTGGGCCAAACCTAGCTGATGATAAAGGCTAGAAAGAGCAAGAGGCTCGATATTAACATACTTGAAAGATCTACACAGGGTCGGAGCCATATGGTTAAACATTGGCTCATTATTCACACCGATTGATTCCCTAGACTCGACTTGAAGTCGGTAACACGCCTTTCGATAATAACCCGTGTTGCCGTTTAGGCGTAGTTCAGCCTAAGCATGAGAATTCGGAGAGAGTCTCCTCCACAGCTTGGGGAGGAGTAGAACTTTCTAGATCTGCAGTATATTTCGATTTAGACAAGTCAAATAAAGATTTGCTGGGTACAGACTCAATGTTCTAGAACTCTGGGGGGCAGAATCTCTAGGAGTAAGCCAAGTCTCAACCTTGTTATTGCCTGTGATTCGTGCAATGATAAGATGATAATAAAACAGCTCTTCTGAAAGCTGATTCTAATTTGAAGAAGTATTTGGATTGAAATGGTGTCTTGCAGTCAGTATAACGTCGTCGCGAGTCGTGAGGCAACATAAGGATACATTTGAGAAAAGCGTAGCAAGCAAGAGGCAATTAGGTAACAACTAGAAAGAGTCAAGTATTTTTAGACCCGCCCTTCTTCTTATTGACTTTCAAGACAGTTTAGTGTCTCTCAACAAGTTTGGTATTGATATCTGCCGTTGGAAATTTCGACTTCACAATGGCTCATGACATCCCTGGCCCTAGTTCAAGCATAAAAAACAGTCTTGACGTTTGTCTTACCACTTGGGGATTTCGGCAGAAAACTCTGGCTGAAACTTTCTCATGTATGTAGTATCGTCCCGTTTTCGTAACCCACAATTCAAATACTGTTGATGCAGATGCGCCAGCTTCTTCCTATCGAGCTCAACACCCAATCCAGGCCCACTTGGAACGTGCAAGCCACCGTCGGCCCAATTCAATGCTCCTTCAACAACAACATCCTCGTCACGAGGCTTCC
The DNA here is from genome assembly GCA_001625285.1 of Colletotrichum incanum. Lineage (NCBI taxonomy): Eukaryota > Fungi > Ascomycota > Sordariomycetes > Glomerellales > Glomerellaceae > Colletotrichum > Colletotrichum incanum. The sequence goes on from LFIW01000876.1 coordinate 3,640, forward strand.
ATGGCCAGTGGGTATCGCAAGCGTAGTCCAGGTTAGGTGTTGCGGATGCCAAGTGTGTCATAGCGGCCAGTGAAATGCCTAAGTGGCTATTGGAGTGCATCGACAGCCGCATGCCCCAGGTTGCGCAGATGGTAGCCAGTGTCTGAGACTTACGCAAACCGCCCCAAAAATGGTGGTCGGAAAGGACCACTTGAACAGCGTTCTGCAATATTGAGGTAGGGAGGTGAGAGAAGGCGACTACAGCCATATTGGTCGCCAATGGCATTGACGCTTCCTTAGCCACGGCGGCCATGCCTTCGATCTCCGGGGCTGGGTCTTCTAGGTATTCGACTATTCCCTCCAACTCTTTGGCTACCCACTTGGAAGTCTCAACCGTCCATGCAGCGTTGGGATCCAGCCTGAGTGGTACACCAGGGAAAGCTGCACGCAAAGACTTGATAGCTTCAACCTCCTGTGCTGGCGGGTAGACGCCGCCCTTGAGTTTGATGGCTTTGAACCCGTATTCGTCAATAATCTTCTGTGCTTGCTTCACGATACCAGCAGGATCTAGCGCGGCGCCGTATTCGTCATCCGGCTGTCCAGGGTGACCAGCCCACTTATAGAACAGGTATGCCGAATATTGGACGTTATCTCTAACGCGGCCACCGAGGATGTCGCACACCGGGACGCCCGCTAGCTTGCCTTGGATGTCGAGACATGCTACCTCGAAAGGAGAGAAAACCTTGTCAGCAACCGAGGCCGTTGTCACCATGCCGGCCATGCCGTCGCCACCGGTACTGATGTCACCTTTCAGGGAGTTGACACAGATCTGGTAGATAGAGTTTGTGTTGTAGACTGAAAGACCTTTGATACGATCGGCGGCGAGCTGCAGGCGGTTGAGGTGGGTTGAGTCGCCGTAGGATTCGCCTAACCCGTATCCATCGTCCGTTATGACCTCAATGATGCTGCGAAGTGCAAATGGCTCGTGTACACCAACGCTGTTCAGCAATGGCATGTCATGGAAGGCCACTGGCGTGATGACGATGTCCCGGATAACCCCCCGTTGAGACATGGTTTATTGATTTTGGGATGAGAGTTTAGCTTTGCCGCGATTCTCTGGTTCTTTTTTATCGCCGAAAAGGGTTAACAAAAATCTTTGATCCTTTTTTCGTCTGAGAATGGGGAGCAAGAATATGAGGAAGAGGTTGTGGTTGTACTCGGTGCGTGTGTTCGGCAGCCAACTAGCAGTACATCTAATGTGGACAATAATCCGTCACAATTACGGGATTAGGAGTGGATTCGATCTTTTCCGCGGTCATCTGTTAGGTTGGCAAGGATCGGCGGACTTCTGATATCCGAAGAAATGGAGCACGTGCAGACGGAAAAGACTAAACTTCTCATTCGAGTCCTAAAGTTGGGGAAACCTCTTCGTGGAGAAACGAGCGCTAACAATTGGACTTTTGCGCCCTCGGCAGCCTTTTGCGGTGATGCAGTCTATCCCAAGAAGGAATAGATGAAGTCTCATCGGACTCGGGCAGTGATGAATGTTATAGAACCAGGTCGGTCATTGGAGTGATTCGCAGATCATGCAATCACGTCTGCATCTAAGAAGACTTGCGACGGGTGTCGTTAAATCGCCAGTTCAGGAAAATGTGCTAGCTGATGTTTGCCAGCTGAGAACATTGGAACAAAGGTAAAAGGTCTCGTGCTTTGGAATTTCGCTCTGCGATGTCTGTGCATAATTCAAGCTGAATTGATAATCACAGCTGTCTACTATAGAGACTAACATCTAACTAGCACCGGCAACGATAGTGTTGATTATAGAGAAAGCAATTGTGAGGTCATGTTGAGCCATCGTTACGTGCCGAAACCACTTCAGGTGGGTGGGGAAGTGCCGTTAGCGGCAACCACAGAGAATCCATCGCAAGAATGCCCTATTCACGGTCAACTTCGACAGCTAATCCCGAATCAGTTTTTGTATTGCCAGTGTCTAGGCACTAGTTATAAACGAGGTAGTACGCTTGCGAGTAGGCACGGCCAGAGAATGATAAACGCCACAACAATTCATTGTCCAGATATGCAACCAAATGCGTCTCTCTCCTAACACACCCCAAACGAGTGAAAGAGAAAACTGGGCAACATACCATGTTCTTCTACATGGCGTTCTGACCAGTGTCTTGGTTCAAGTAGATATTTTTATGTTATGTTTTCGGTGCGGTCGTAATCATTCCTGTATGTCTCCGCAATCCACATCAGTAGATCGATGGCCAAAGGACGCACGTTTGATGTTTTGGCCTAGCCTCGTGATGCTACCTCCAGATCGGGACCATAGCAACCAAAAGGTCTTTTACGCAGTGCTATGAAGTTGTTTTGCAGGAGTTGTGCCTTAAGATTTCCCATGTTACGCCTTGATCTCTGTGTCAGCCAAACAAGGTAAAGGTCTCATTGTTGTAGACGATGAAGGTTTAGTGAACTCATGGATTCTGCAAAGTTCTCGGCCACATATTCAGTTCGATGACAGATTCAAGGGTTCAGTAAAGTCAATAATTTGAGGCCAGGGTAGGTAATAAACAACCTTCTCGCAGTCTACTTTCTGATCCTGCGACTCCAAGAAACAATTTTGGCTGGAGCGGATTGGGCAAATGTTTTGTATTCAGGAAGAGGGGAAAGTTTGTAATTTTCAACAATTGAGTGCATCTCTCGGAAACCCCAACATCCAATTGTAGTTGGTTTTTGGTTTGTTGCCGCTTCAGTTGGGTTTATATACCACTTCAAGACATAACCGCTAGACTCGGGAGTAACAATTAACATTGTCGAGGTTCGATTTCTGGGATACAAATAGAGGGCAGCCATGACCAACAGAGCCCGCGCAGCATCAAATAAAATTCAAGAGCATCCATGAAGGACTAGGATGGATGTCTTGACAGTTATCATGTATTAGATGTTTTCTATAGTTTGGAAGATGCTAGCGCCTTAATCCTTCGCCTAAGCTCAGAGTCAAGGGAACTTGAGGATTGACTGTGTATGGTGACTTATGCATCAATGAATTTCTCGTTGGGTACCTTCATGGTCTCCAACACAGTCGATGCGCTACGAGGCTCTAAACTCTTCTTGACGGGGTTTGGCGCAGAGAAGACCTCCTCTAACTCCTCAAGCGTACGGTGGTTGGTTTCCGGGAAGAAGAAGTAGATGAAGATTGCTTCCAGAATATCCCTGGCAGCTGAGATTAGCATGCGTTTCTTATATCACTTCATCTTTTGAAATAGCAATTAGTCACTCACCAGAAGACAAAAACCAGGTAAAAGTAGTAGCCAATTTTCTCAAACGCGGGGCCGGAGCTGTACGCAAGGACCAGAGAAATCGCTGACGACGCAAAGTTACCGACGGCAGTACCTTTGGCGCGAGTGGATGTGCTAAGGGTTTCGGCGATGTACATGCTCTGCTGGGCAGTCCAACCCAGGGAGAAGACGACACCGAAGAGGAAGACGAATGCGATCGTGGTGTTTGCGGCGTTAGTGTTGCTGGGGTCGTCGACAGCCATCTTGGACGTTCCGGTCATGACAGCGAAGGTCACGGAGCAGAAAAGAATGCTGTAAATCAGGAGGGGTCGTCGGCCGACACGGTCGGTAAGACGAGCGCCGATGATACTACCGAGGAGGCCGAGAATGCTGTTGACAGCGTTGAGGGCCAGGACCTTCTTCTCGTCGGTGATCCCGGCCGTGTTCATCATGGTGACGAGGTAGTAACTCGATAAGGAGTTACCTGAGGCCTAAAAGTAGTGTCGTTAGAATCCGTCGCAATGTATTACTTGAGGAGGTCGTAAAGGTCTTACCTGTCCCATGATAGCCATACCCAAAACACAAATGAGTCTTCTACGGGCGGAGTGGGTGTTCCACAACTCTCGGTAATCCCACCATGTCTTGTCGCTAGCCTCACTGGATATCTGGGCCAGCATCTCCTTCATCTGCAGCTGTACGATGGGGTGGTTCGGGTCTGTCTCTCCATGCAAGGCCGTCAAGATCTTAGCGGCCTCTTCGTGTCTGTCGTTGGCGACCAGCCATCGGGGCTGTTCAAAATTGTGAGCAGGTGTCATTAAATGAAAATAGCCAGGCAGCTTACACTTTCAGGTAGGAAAAAGACAAAAATCACAACGACTCCAGAAGTGAACTAGCGCATGTTAGACACAAAACAGAAGCTACGGTTTGGCCGGGAGGATGTACTAGTTGGCACCAAACAGGAACACGCCATCCCCCGTTACCAGGAATGAATGATGCGCCATATGCCACCCATCCAGCGATAAAGGCGCCCACTGGCCTGTACTACTATTAGTCCTACTGTAGAGTACCTCTAAAAAGTGGCTTAGAAGCAAACTGAGAGTAAGAACAATGTACTCACCACATGCAGTTGTAAAGTCCTGTCAGAGTGCCTCTCCACTAATCGACTGTTAGACCAACTCTTCTTGAACAGCCATGGAGCCCTATGTACCTTAGGGTGAGCCAGCTCGCTCACATATGTGGGGGCGGAAACACAGCAGAAAGAGACACCGAACCCCAGAAGAAACCGGCCTCCAAGAAACTGCGGGACGGCATTACTCGTAGCTCTGTTTTCTGTATCAGTTTCTCGTCGTCAAGAGGAATTGGCGAAATCGTTCTTACTGGATGCAGGTGCCCACCTAGGCTATGTCAGTCTAGCTCGCCAAGTCTCAGGAAATGGGCAAACTTACAATAATCAAGACTGCGCCGGTAAACATTCCCCAACGGCGACCGAGAAGGTCGTTGACGGGTCCTGTGAAGGCGATCGCGCAAACTGATCCTACGTTGTACCTATGATGCTCCCGTCAGTCAATTCCTCCGCGATTGAATCCATGTAAGTATCCTACATCATGAATACGATACCGGTCGATGAACCCGAAGTCTTCCTATCATTGCGTTAGCTTGCTATTCTACGTAGCTCATAGTCATTTAATTAGCACGTACATGTTGAACGTCCGCTGATACGACTTCATTCCGTTAAGCGAGCCCATGAGGGATCCGTCCTGTTGGTTTCCCGTCAGTCTTGTCACTCCACGATTGATTCTGGAGGGAAAGGCTCACGTAGCCGTTTAGCGCACCACAGCAGTATGCAACAAAAAGCACTCCGTAGAGGTGGAACATGGACTTGGTCCAGGGCGAGTATTTGCCGCCCTCGACCTCGTTAGCAATCTCGTGGGCGGCAACGGCTGCCACCACGGTAGGGGGCACGTTTTCCATGACATCGCTGCTGGCGAGATCTCGCTTCTCGTCAGCGAACGTATAGGTTTGATTTGTAGGCTCAGCCATGTTGGCAAGCAAGAGTTGCGACGCCTCGGATTGTTGCTCGAGAGGCTGATTGACGTGGATGGGGGAGAGAACCTGGGGAAACCAAACGATCACCCTTTCCCTGAACCAACGCAGACGCTCATTGCCCTTTTATAAGTCCCAATTCATGCATCCCAATGGCCCGCTTGCTTGCCTCGTTCATCCCTCGGTTGCAACCAGACCATACCACTTCAACCCCAGCGCAGCGGCAACAAACGCGTGTGGTCTGCTCCCCTCTGGTGTGCATATCCACCGTGTATCCACATATGTGGGTTCATTCAGCAAAAGAAGCCGTCGAGCCATCCCCGCAATTTCTCTTCCCCAAAAAGACAACCTCGACTTACCCCAGACCGCGCCATCCCCAGGCCGATCACATGAGAAGTGGCCATCCGCTGGTGGTGGGCCTTGAGAATCCGGCTTCTACCCGGCACTCTGAACGCAACGTTTCGCGGTGGGAGATTGGACCGGATCGCCGAGGCGCGTCGTGATTGGAGGGGATAATTGAGGAACGACAGGAGCTGTTCTGATCCAAGACCGCTTGGTGATTCTCTGCTGGTTGGGGTGGCTGGCCGGCTCCGGGTTCCCCGAGCTATGCTGGATGCAGGAAAGGTCACTTGTGTCAGCGCTGGCAGAAAGACGTCGGACCCATGTGCTTGTGAATGGATAAGAAAGCTGACCTTGCAGTTGCTCTGGCAGTAATCCAGATTGTCGGGATAGAGCCCCACTCATTGCGCTAGCTTTCTAGATGCGTGGCTCTGCACAACCGCCTCTTTTCGAGCAAGAGAAAGATCATAGGGTTTGGTAAAAAGATACTACATGCGCGACGTTGACTGTGGCTTGATGAACAGTACATGCTGCCTCACTCGGCCGGCATTCTTCGTGTTGCACGGTGCCGGCTGGGGAACCGAACCGAGCCAGAGACCTAGTAGGCCTGTTGTGGAGAAGCATCGCGTTGGCTGGAGACACTGAGCATCTGCTGCCTTGGTTGGATTTCTCCTAACTTTTTCCCAAAGAGAACAGGGCACCATCGAAATAAGCATGGATCGCAACAGTCCTGTTTGTTTTATTTGAGTGCCTGAAGCCCACGCAAGCCTAGACTCAAAAGAAAGACTCCGCTTTCTGCAGTGTTCTTTCCAACACGAAAAAGACACGAACTGCAACGTTTGCTACAAAGAGTTGTGGACCTTTTCCTCGCCTCTAGACCCGAAAGACCTGACCGTGGGTCTGTAAGATTTGACATCCCCTGAGTGCCCAACCACAAGCCTGCCAAACATGTGGTGTGGTGAATCTCTCCTCATTTTCTCCAAATCCAATGTGCGTATCCTCGGGGACAAAATCCTGAGTTGGTGGTGCGCCTTGTTCGTCTCGAAAATGGCACAAAGACAAGCCAGTAGCCCATGTTCCTGCATGTCGTTTGATCTGGTTCATCGAACCACAAGGGAGGCCTTATGACGACATCAACTTTAGTCTCATCTTCCAACCTTGAAGTGTTGTCCCAGGGCAGCATGATTGGCTGCCCCGGCTCCAGCCGTTCTCCGTCGGACCACCACTCCCGCCTTGTCTTCCCACATTCACCCGCATGTTATTTAGAGCGGGCGTTGCGAGCCTCTCCTCACCCTGATTAGCGAGTGGGGCTTATCGCTGGTTTCGACCCGATTTCTGCAGCGCCCTCCCCAGATGCTGGGCCACTGCAGGCGTTGGTATGAACTGATCGAGATCCTCCTACCGCTAAGCATTATGCGCGACTTGCTTCCGAATGCCAAAATAGTACTTCACGTCGATTCAGTGAGGATATAATCCAATAACAATCATCTTAATGCATTATTGCAACCGAAAGTTTCGTATCATACACCAAACACCCACTAACGAGGGAAACAACGGTCTACTTGGTGATATGGATAGTACATCTTGGTTTTGACGTTACCATGATTCAATTCTCATATGCAGTTCAATTCATCTTTTGAGCAACTAACGTGCAGAACAACCAAAGGATCAGCCCCACCTGATCCTTTTGAAACTAGATATCTTCGCTCTGAGCAACGTTCCTGTTCAGGTTAGGAGACCTTGCCTGCATCGTCACTAGCCAATAGCATGGGTGCATCAACGCAATATCCACCTCACGAACCACAAATTTGGAGTACCTTGTTCTCATAATTGAACCAGATACTCAATAGCTAAATGGCCTCTGCCTATCGGCTGTTTCTTTTCTTGCTTCTAATTGTTTCGAGCTTGCTGAACGAAACGTTGATTAAATCGTATGCATAGCATTTCGTCACAATATTCCAAGGCTATGTAGTTACTATGAATCTGAACTCTAACATGCGGGAGCCGAACATGGAGGTAAGTGTTTAAGACTTCCCTAGGCTGTACAGGGAAGACTTCAAGAAGTTGTATCATACGAGAAAAGAGCCAATTTATTGTTGACTGTCGAGTGAGAAGTCTATTTCGAAGTTGTTTACTATTCGTCGACACAATTTGTTGAAAGCAAGTGATTAGTGAGCGTGCATCGGCTTCTTCGCCGAAATCATCATTCTAGGAACAGATCAAACTGCCGGGGTAGCATTAGGACATAGGCGCACTAATTGAACGTCTCATGTTGGACATGAGCACGCAATGTCTACAAGAGGAGTGAAGAAAACTCATATTTGCCAGTTTCCAGATGGCATATACTTCTATAATTCGATTTTGACCTGATGCTTTAAGGTCATCTCAACGTAAACCAACCCCATCAACGTCTTTCTCTTTTTTTAATCAAGGCACAGAGACCAGGATGATTAACAATCTCCGAAAAGAAGCCCATCGTCCTCCGCCTCGAGAGGATATCAAGCACAATAATGCTACTACAAGGACGTCTTCAAAAAACGCTTCAACGTCGAAGCCAACGAGGAGCCCGATCGAGCACCCTCCATCCATGTCCTGAAAGAGAAGTACGGCGAATTCTCCGCAAGCATCCGCCCACACTTCAAGACAGGCAGCGAAGTGGTCCAACGGGAAGAAGAAGTCTTTCATCTCCTTCCGTCCTCCGTCCACATCTTTGCCTCCGCGAGTGCGGAGTACAACTGGGCAGACGTTGACACACTCGGCCGTCGCGGGATTTGGTATGCTAATGGTGCTGGCGCCAGCAATGAGGCCGTTTCTGACACGGCGCTGTTTATGATCCTTTCAGTATTTCGAAACTTTTGGCGCTCGCAGCGAGCCACGCGGACGTGCGACCCTGAAGAGTTCCTCGCAATGCATCAGCTCGTGGGAAGCATTTCTCGGGGCCCGCGCGACCATGTCCTTGGGATCGTCGGGTTGGGCAATATCAGCCGGAAGTTGGCGTACAAGGCACGGACAGCACTGAGGATGAAGATCCATTGTTATGATATTCTGCGGTCACCGCCTGAGATTGAGGAGGAGTTGCAGGCGACTTTTACTTTACATTGCATGAAATACTTGCGTTGTCGGATATTGTGTAAAGCTTCAAACACCACTCAACACTCATACGAAAGACTTGCTCAACAAAGAGGCATTTGCGGCGATGAAGCCTGGGGCACGTTTGGCGAACACAGCGTGGGGGCAGGTGGTCAACGAAGAGGCTCTGATTGAGGCGTTGCAGAACGGAAAGCTCTTGGCAGCGGCCCTAGATGTGCATTACCACGAGCCTCAAGTTGTCACAGTTTCCAAGGAGGACAAAGATGAAGAAAAGCGAGAGCTCTTCTGGGCCCTAGCTGGCGGCGGCGGCGGCAACTTTGGTGTGACGGTCAGCTTGACCAGCGGAATGCACGAGCTCAGAGACCAAGAGGGATATTTTGTCTGTGGCCAACTTCGATGGCATCTTCCGCAACAAAAAGATGCTTTTAAGAAGATGATGAACGTTTTCAACACCACCAAGTGCCCCCCTGAGCTAACTATTGATGCCCTGTGGACCCACGACAAGAACAAACAGCTTATCGGTGGTATGACAGTCATATACAATGGCGGATTGAAAAAGGCACAAAAATCTCTAAAGCCATTGCTAAACTTTGAGCCTATCGGAAACAACTTGAAGGAAATGCGCTGGACCGATTGGGTACACGAATCCGAAGGCTGGGACCCCAAGAGTCAGGTGTACCACCATCATGCGTCTTTCATCTTCGACGAGGGCGCAATCACACCGGAGGTTACTGCCAAGATCTCGAGTCTCGTTGAAGAAGCGACACAGGTGGTTGGTATTACGAACAATAACGAGTTCAATGATCCAAAGTGCCACATCCTGTGGGATCACATCGGTGCCGAAACCAAAAGGATCGTGCCAGATGAGACACCCTTTCCTTGGCGAAAGGGTCACTATGTGTCGACCGTTAAAGTTCAATGGACGGATGAACAAAAAGCGGAAGACATCATGAAGTTCGTGTGCAAGTGCGAAGCCGCACTGCTGCCCCACGCGATCGACAAGAAGGCAGCCTACATCAACTATATTGACGGCACTGTGCCCAATTGGCAAGAGGCTTATTACGGTCAGAATTATCCACGACTTCAGATGGTCGAGAGACGTTGGGATCCGAAAAACTTCTTTCGCAATTGGCAGTCTATTGAACCACTCAAGGACAACAATGAGACCCTGCTAGTTGATGATGTTCCTGCTGTGCCTAACAAGGACGAAGTTAGGAACCTACCACAAGTCAAGAAGGTCGAGAAATGGTGGAAAGAATGTGCGTCGATTGTTACACCTGACGATTTAGGATCGCCAACGGCCGATCACGAGGCTTTCACGAGAGGTGTCGAGGTTCGCAAGCGTGTACTCAAGAATTTATTTTGAAATAGCGACGGAGCATTGCAACAGATGTTCTGACGAAGATGGAATTGAGAGTTGTTTTGGAGAAGCGGGGGCGAAATGGGCTAAGAATACGGTTTGAAGAGGTACCTGTAGACTTATTGGGAACAGTCCCAGTATCCCTTGCGCTTCTTCTCGTTTGGACCATTGGGTCTGCACTGTAATCGTTCCCAAACTTGGTGAGTGAGGAGGTATTGGTTTTCCTTTCTAGTGAGTCTTCTGAAATCCCCTGAGCTCAATTCCGCGGTCTCAATAGCTCAGATTGGGGTCGGCCTGCATCTTGAAGGTTGATGGCAAGAGATTTTACCTCATTTTTCTAGGTTTCGGATTGATATGATATGGTCAAGGTGCATAATAATGAAAGAGGTGTAAGAGAGCAGAAAACAGCGAAGCACTAGGTCCTCTTGCACCTCAAAAGTCTGAATGTTGGTCATGATTCACACTCATAGCAACACCACATGTAAACCAACCAAAGCATTCGCTAGTGCAGCCGGCTCATATTACGTACTCTCCGTTGATAACCCGTCGGCAAAAAAACATGGCGATCGGCTATTTGTTAAGCTTACCTGCCGGGGTGTGACCCCGTCCCCAGCATTTTCCCCTCATCATCGTTTGGTGCATTGCGGAGGAAAACAGGAGTAGAGTGGATCGGGTTTCCCACGGCAAACCACAACACGTGGTCTGCAGCGCAGTCTCGTCCGATCGGACTCGTTCAACCTCCGGGCCAAGCCTTTCGGACGATATATCGGAGTCAATGATAAACAGCTATCTCTCCTGCCAAGATTGTAGTACCCAGTTTGTGGGCGGGGATGGCACCAAGACGGTCCCCTTCAGCGGTGAGTTCATGAGAAGTCGAGGCAAGTCAATCTCAATATGACATCCCTCGCCTCTTGAACAAAGCTGGGCGCTTCCCCGCAATACCCACTGCCGAATAAGTCAACGAATAACGACACCAGTCCCAGAGCCGAGCAACGCTTCAACAGTGCAAGGAGCCAGACCTGTTAAGGAGGGTCGTGATGCCCGTCATCATGTCTCGCTGTATGATCATACGTGTGCCCAGATACCGGAGCTCGGGGACAAAAGATAAGCAAGAGATATCGTTTTTTGCGACGGAAGGCCACTAAAACGGATATTTAAAGAGGAGAGGTGAGACCATATGCATTAAATTTTCTTTCGGAGCAACTCCTTTGTCTGACAATCTACTTACCACATAGTCGCTTTGATATCTGCTCGAGTTGAATAATAATGGGGATCCATCGTTTCTCTAGAACGCTCTTCGTCGCTCTTGGTGCGAGCTCCGTTGCAGCATCTTCCGTACTACCCCGCCAGAACAATGAAACCAGCGGCAACGCCAGCCCGTACCTTGAGGCTGTGTCAGAATACATTGACTCAATCGTCGACGACTTGTGGCCCATTAATAAGGAGATACATGACAACCCCGAGCTCGGATATGAAGAGGTCAAGGCCCATGATCTCCTGACCTCCTTTATGGAGTCCCACGATGGATGGAACGTGACGAGGTCTATCTACAACATAAGCACTGCATTTGTTGCAGTGTTTGAAGGCAGCGGTGATGGGCCAGTTGTGTCTTTCAACGCAGAGTACGGTGAGTCAACGATTGCGCGGGAGCTCAACAAGCATGACATATGTTGACATACCCAAACAGATGCTTTGCCAGGACTTGGGCACGCCTGTGGGCACAACCTCATTGCTACGGCCTCGATCGGCGGCGCTCTCGCCACGGCTGAGATTATGCGTACTGAGAACCTTCCCGGGCAGGTGATCTTATTCGGCACTCCTGCGGAAGAGAGTATGATTCCCCTGAGCCACCGGCCTTGCTGCACATTGAAAGCTGATCCAGATGCCCAGGTCTTGGCGGCAAGGTCAAACTGCTCGAAGCAGGCGCCTTCCGCGACCACAACATCGACATCTCCCTCATCACCCACCCCACAGCCGGCGGCGACTCGCCCTATATGATCACAACCTCCACCGACCGCTTCGAGGTCGAATACTACGGCAAGGAAGCACACGCCGCCGCCCAGCCGTGGGAGGGCGTCAACGCACAAGATGCACTTGTCCTCGCTAACAACGCCATCGCTCTCCTCCGCCAGCAAACCCGGTCCACGGACAAGATCCACGGCATCATCACTTCGGCTGGCACGCGCATCAATGTCATCCCCGCATTGGCTCAAGCATCCTTCCAGATCCGCTCCGCGAACGATGAGGCCCTCGAGGAGTGGACGGAGCGCGTCATGAAGTGTTTCGATGCTGGCTCACTAGCCACCGGCGCTGAGCTCAACGTTACCATGAGGCCATACGGATACTCCAATATGGTTTCCAATGACGTGCTTGCCGGCTCATATGCGAAATACTTCACAGAGCTGGGTGGCGAGCTCCCTGATGCTGATGTCGATAAGTTGCGTGACCCGAGTGGTAGCACTGACCAAGGCAACATCAGCCATGACTTTCCGACCATTAGCCCTTACTTCGGTATCACCAACGAGAATGGCAGCGTCCCCACTGGAGGCACTCACACTGCTGCTTTCGAGGTCGCGGCAGGCAGTCGGCCGGCATTTGACAAGGCCATCATGGTTGCCAAGAGCATTGCTGGTGTTGCAGTCGATGTTTTGACGGTTGATGGCATGCTTGACAAGATCAAAGAGGAATTCGAGACCACACAAAGCAAACGCAGAAAGAGTCGCTCAGTTGACTAGTTTTGCATAGTATCATATTTGTTGATGCAGACATATAGAAAGTTCTTTTTTAGGAACATGAATGTAATGTGCATCTGCACTCAAACCTTTTACTACTTCTGCCGCCTTCCGTACGATCTCCGTTCGCGTGAAGATTTTATTGATAAATACATTATCCACACCTAGACGGTGAGTTTACATCACAGAATCCAATACCATATTCCTGTTGGCTTTTTCTCCTATACCCCGTGACTTGGTGCCTCGCTTTGTAGTGCATAGCGTTCAACTCCGAATCCTCATCCGAATCCTCATGGCACGAACCCGCCACTCCCGCGCGAGGGATGCAAGACAAAGAGAAAGGAGGTGCAATCAGTACGAATATACATATATTTAATGGCATCATCAAACTGCCTGTCGGAGCAATTCTGTGGGTTTGGGGTACTTGCAATTCCAGCACTGTCGGAATGAGCAAGATAAAGATAACAACTTCCACAAAAATGTCTACCACACCAACGGCCGCGAACGCAGTGATCTAGCTATGAAAAATTCCTCCAGGGATTGCAGAATTACATTTGGTCGCGGTAGGTTAACAGAGAAGCAAGCCGAAGTAGATCCTGGTCACCGTATTTGCCAGGAATAACACCATCGTGACCCAGGCCACAATCTATGGACGGAGGAGCAGGAAGTTTAATCAATCGAACAGTCGGCTGTACCCTCTTGGGAGGAGATGATGCGGAGAGTTCCAGTCAGCGAGTTATATTATGCCCGGATCGAATGACAGTGAAGACGAATAGGACTGCATTTCTTGGACGGACAGAATGAAAACAAATATACGCCGAAACATCCAGCAGATGCTACGTTTGAGAGACCCAAACGCAAATTGTATACCACTTGAATGTTAAGGCCAAGTTTAGTCAGCTTTTCAAAATGCCAGGGCTGAAGGCGATCAACGTGGTGGCTTGCGCCCCCATGTAGTTGAACTAGACATAGTCAACATGTTAGGGCTGTAGTTCAAAGATCGTCGAGTAGAGCGAGATATTGCAGAACAATCGATTTTGCGTGATAAGATCTTGGCAATTTTCGGGGCCCTAAGGCACCCTCGAATTTAGTCCAAGCAATTCACAGAATCACATTTGATCCTTTCCACTTCTCACCGTGAGCTCACCTCCTATGTCACAGATCATGATGGTGCTATCAACTGTTTGGGACTACTTCATTGTCGGCGGCAGCCTCTCTGGCCCCGCCATCTCAGGCTGCATGCTATAGTATAATAACTCTCTGGACATTCCTCTCATTAAGGCTGGTGAGGATACCCACTCGCGGACCGACATATTGTATCCTAAAGCAGCGAACCTTGCGGGCGGCGGGCTGGATCAGCAGCACCAACTTAGCCCGTTTTTGCGCTCAACAATCACTTAATCGTTTTTGAACAGGGCAAGTTTCTTTGTGGTGGTGCCGCCACCGATGCTTGTGCGCTATCAAAGATCCCGGTAAGCCTTGGTCATCATGCTAACTGTGACTGGGCGGCTATGCCAGCGGCTCAAAGTTAATGACGACGAGTAGGTTAACTTAGTAGGCGATCCACACTAGAATTGTGAGGTCCTGTCGCCGTGGTTAATGAAAGACCAAAACTGATTCAGCAAGAACTATCGCAATCGGCAAGGCAATAGAGGTCCTCCCGACGTAGTACCAGATTCGTCTACCGGCCACGCATATCCCTTGCGCGACTCCGTCGCCCAAAGTTGGGACAGACTTAGCATCACGGCCCTATCTGATTTTGAAGGCAATGCTAGTGACATCTTGGGTTATGGGAAGCTCGCGGAGATCAGACGTAATACTCTCCGGGCCATATCCACTTTAGGAAGTCAATATCTTGACATAGTCTCTCTTTAAACACATCGTCTTCAAAATAATTGCGCCGGCAACTCTTTTCCCCATCTCCAGTTATATCCCTGGGCTCCGTTTATCTAACGCCCCTGATGATCTGAGCATCAACTATGATTATCTCGACACCAAGGTCGACTGCCCCCTATATTGCGAGGGTATTCGACGAACCACTAAGCTGATACTCGGCACGGTGTTGGGATAGGGGTACATGGTGAGCGAGACCAACTCCCGACGACGTTAAGCCTACTTCATATGAGGAAACTGACGAGTATCCCGACTTTCGCCTCGCTACCGGTGGCCTTATTACTTGACACCCACACGATATCTGTTGCATGGGCCATATCGTCGACGCCGAGTTCAAGTAGAGAGCGTCAAGATACAGCGCGTTGTTGACGCCTCCAAGGTGCCAATACCTATAAGGGCCAACCTTACGTGTCCATTGAACACCATGGCTAAGCAGGCAGCTGCTATTATCTCATGTAATGCTTGGAGTAGGTCAGGTTAGAAAATTTATTGTGTGGTACACAGATAATGACGCAGAATGCCTATGAAACTCAGGTCTACGTACAATTGCAATATTGAAGAAAAGAAAAGTGTTCTCTAACTGGATCAATTCTTCAAAGGCCGGGAAGCATATGAGCTTGTAAAGAGTGCTCGAAACTTGATAAAGCATGTCACACTCGCCGGACGTCTCATTTTTCAACCTTTGCTCGGGTGGCAAGCAAACAACGTCCTCCCACACTGCCCATATGGTAGTTGGACCTAGCATTTGTGGTTATTCATACGTGTGAGAAGGCCTCAGTCCATCATCTATCGAGTCGTTTTTTTCTAAGTGTCTTGCAGACCTCCTTAGTTTCACTTCTCCCAAGTACTCGTTTATTCAGAGTGCTCGTTGATCTATTCTCATGTCTTCTTCCCGCTATACATGCTCTAACACAATTTTAACGCAATAACATGAGTCGTCCTGATACTTCTCATAACATTTATGTACCACCAGCGCTGAGCACCGCGTTTATTTCGGGTTTGATGCATCAATTCCTGAGTCAAGGGACCTCGCTAAAGCAGTTGGTCGGTTTTCAGTGCCCAGAAGACTTAGCGTGGATGAAGATTTCCACGGTTCCAGTCTTCTGGAGTAGCATCATGGTTTCCAAGAGGCGCTAGATAAGCATAAAAGACATCGGACTTACTACCCGCTGCGGGTGCGTCGCTGAGCCATAAGTATGGAGCCATCCGCTAAACACTCGTCGGCAAGAGTTCGGCTGGCGTCCAGTATCGGAATGAACGAACCATCTGACAGCTCCTGACTTGAGAGTTAGAGCACATAATCTCCATTAAGTATTTGTCGCACCTACTTTGAAAATAGTAATCTCGTATGATCTTTCAGGCCATTTCTGGGTTTTGACAGCCCAACTGGCCATCTCATCAATCTTGAAGGTCTGTGGAAAATAAAAGGCTCCAATGCCTTGCTGGAGGCCGATTTCATAGCAGTATTCTTTGAGAAATACAAGTACGTAGTTAACTGGACCTTTTTCCAGTCGCATGTCTGATGATCTGACTGCTTGGGGAGAGCCCACCCAGAAGCAAAAGTCAAATGGCCGTACATGTTGTCTGCAGATATCGCAGATCTTCTGTCGGTGGTCGAGGAGTCTTCTCGGAGGAAGCCATGTCCGATTATCACCCAAAAGCCAGACCTCAGGCATTACGTGGGTGTCTGCGTTCTGGAGCTTGCTAGTGACCCGAAATATAAGATCTCCAACGGTCATTTCATTATTGCAAACGAATATCAGAGGAAGATGAACCGAGATGCCTTCGGGATGTTCAGTTAACAAACCCATGACTCCTCTTGAACTGTGATGACGAAACGATTCTTCCATGGCAACCCTGACGTTTATCCCCCCTCTGCGAGATGTAGTGGATGATTGGTTGGTTTCTCCAAGCAGTAGCTCGTGGATATCGTAGTGCCCTCGGGAGAACGCCCAGTCCTTTGCGACTTTGTAATACACTGCATCCACCGCATCGCAAAACTCTCGTCGCGGATCATTTAAACCAGAGTCCGTTGCCTCTGAAGGCAACTTGTCTTCGAATTCACGTAGGAGACGATGAACAACCCCCTGATGGCCGGCCAAAGCTGCCCATATCAGTGGTGTACGATCATCTTCCTGGTCCTTTTGGGAGATATCAGCACCTTCCAAAATTAGGTGATCGACTATCTCTTCATTCCCTCTCTCAGCAAAATATGACAATGGGCTTCGTCCACCCGATCCGAAGGTATCAATTACAATTTGTCTTTTTTGTAACACTTGAGCGATAAGCTTATAAGCCCACTCTTCATGCTGGTCCGTAGAGATCGCATGGTAGAGGAGGTTTTGCTTCGCATATGAAAAGAAAGCATGAACTTCCTCACTTTCTTTATGGATTTTTCCTTCATCGAACACTATTTTCCCAACGTCCACATTCGAGTTTCTCGATGAGCTTAGTAGCCGCAAAGCCAGCTTCCTGGTCCTCATCGAATGATTGGTGACTGAGCGGATGATGTTTGATGGAATGGAAGCAGCCTGGACGTTAGGTGTAACTGGTTTCGAAAGCTGCCTCTCAAAGGCACTGAACGTGAGATACGTCACAATTATGCCCGTCATCTCTGCATTTGCCCTCGATTCTGTCACAGAATCTTTCATTGGATTTGTGCAATCATCGAATAAAAACTGCTTGACACTATGATGGACAAGTCGAACAGTCAATTCTTCCTCGTCAACCACCAGAAGGCTCCCGCATGACGACATGGCCGGGTGCATATTGTTGATGACGTTTTCTGGATGCCAGATAGGTTCGCCTGTATTGACGCTCAAAGCTTCTTTCAGCTCCTCTATTGTGAGAGGGCGACAAGCCACTGAGATGAGTTGGAGAATCTTTGTCTGGAGCGATCTTCTTTCTTGTGATGCTGCATCAAGTATCCTCCGGAACGTTGCAGGGAGTCCCCTCGGCAAATCCAGTAATGCTTGTCGAATTTCTCGATCGGTATGTCTCTCACATAACGAGTCGATCTGAAGTACTACCCAGAGAAACATGCCTTCGGCTTTCTCTAGCAATGTCTCGCGAATATCGACGATAATAGTGGGGTCTCCGATGGCAAGTGTTCCTGATACAAGGCACTCCTCCAGCTTGGCGTTGATGAATTCGTCCATTTCAAGGTTTTCCTTGGGCATAGTAATTGTGATTCTGTTCATTAGTTGTTGGATATCTTGGTCCAAGGCTTTGCCTGCGTTGAGCCGGGTAGAAACGCAGACAAGGAGACACAATGCGTTCTGCAACCGACCAAGGGTAGAGCACACAACTGATCGCTCGCGTTGGGTGCACTCGTCTAGTCCATCAATGACAAACACAGACCGTATACCTGTGAAGTTTTGTCGCAGTAACAATCCCACTAGTTCATCGATATCCAACCCCACTGGAAAGTCTTTTTCCTCCGGTCTCACGCCCTGGTCGGAAACTGTCTGGCACTCGTCAAGTATTTGGCGGGTGAGGGAACCAATAACAGTTCGTGACTCCAAACTTTGCGGAATATCATGTCGGCAGAAGAAATAGGCCACGGCGAACTTCTGGTTTTCCGCAGCAAGATTAAGGTCATCCACAATGTTGGCCATTAGGACTGATTTCCCTGACCCCAGTTTTCCTGTCCATATCAGTGTGCTCGAATGTATGCTTCCTTTCCAAGGATCGTATTCTGCACAACGACTGAATATGCATGTGCTCCCAATCTTTCTTGTTTGCTTCCAGGTAGACTCATGGTCATATGTAGAACAGGCATTCAAAACGCGAAGCCTGTGCTTCAGGCTCTGACGTTTGTCGTGCGAGTCTGAGATTCTCGCTGACAACGCCCTAAATCGGGCATTCTTTGAGGCTTCGTCATCGAGCTTCTTGTTCAGTAGGAGATTGACTTCCTCTCTTATGTTGCTGGCCCAAATCTCCAATTCGGACTGAAATGTTTTCATCTCGGGGTCTGACAACGAGGCTGCCAACTGTCCAAGAAAGGACTTCTGTGTAAACTTGAGTAAACGATGACAGAGATGAACAATGAGTATGAAATATTCCGAGAGATAACATGCTAGGTTCTTTGAGTGAGGGTATATGAGAGCTAAGGTCTGATATCGTGGTGCGGAGCGGCCAACCGTCATGAAAAGCAATGAGATGTTTTCAATGTGAGATGAGAAGTTGGCTATGAGCTGCTGATATGTCAGAACCGATTTTTTCATCTCAGAAATAGGTACACAGACAAGTATTGACATTCTCACAGCTGTCCAGACACCGCATGCAACAATGTTCTGAGAGCCGCCAACCAAAACATCCCCTATTGAGGCAAACTGTTTCACTGCGTGAAGCACATTGGTAAGCCGGGGACCGAAACAACGGATTCCGCGGCCTTTCTGAGCTGCTTTTCGATCAATTTCGGCAGTAAGTCGCATGACATCGCTGCTATCTGGTGGATTTGTGCGGCGATAGAGCCGTTGCTTGTTGAATGCTTCTTTCTGGTCGCTTGTCAGGTCGGCTTCGAATTGGGATACAGCTTGTGCGAGACGAAGTTCGGCTTTCCATCGGGAAGAGGCAATGCCCGGAACAAGTGCCATGGCTCGATTTCGCAGAGGAGAGCAGATGTGATCTTCGAACTGTAAGGAAGCCGCTCAAACCACGACTTACGAGGTCTAGGCACAAGGAATTGCTTGGTTTTTGAACCACTCTTCCTTGCGACACTTCTGAAGGGAAAAGCGGGGAAATGCCTCATTCTCACCGAGAAGCTAGACTAGGCTAGAGGCTGACTGCGATAATCACGCGGACCCTAAATGGTGGGGTTGATTCCACGTCATGCAGATACATGCACGCATTGCGGCGGTGCTGGATGTATATTATACTTGAGAACGTGTGCCGTTTGGCTCAATCAAGATCCCATTTCGCATTTGTTATTATTGCTTGCGGTCATATATCAACAATACTATTTAGTTGTTCTCTTATCATCGATGGTTGCAACATTTTCGTGACTACTGAGTGATCAAACATCAGCGAACGAGGGCAAACTCATGAACTGGGCAGTGCATAGCAGGAAGCTCTATGTATTGTCCAAAACAGTTGGAATTGTACAGAAGGTATTATGAGATGGAATACATAGTATGGGGTTGAGAGAAGTAGAGTTAGCTAAGCTGCTGCAGAGCAGCTCGAGACTTCTTCTGAGCTTGAATGGCAGAGACACTTCTCTAACAACCCGCTTCATTGAATAATAATACATCAATCTCTGAATATTGGGTGAGAGTAGGATTCACCGGACATGACAAGACTCTTCACAATACACTAGCAGAGAAGGAACTTCACGTGAATTCATTTTGCTTTCACTACCATTGGCACAAATAAGACAGGTGATTGGTCTTACTTTGATACAGAAATCATTCACTTTTGTTTCAAACTTATTGCAGAAACATATAAAAAAGAGTATAGCATACTGACTCTATCATTGATTTCATTATAGTCCACAACTCACGAGCGCGATCAACTACATCTACGCATCTACGCCTTTACCTTTCAAGCTCGAGACGCCGCAACTTACCACTGTAACTCGGAACCAGAACGATCACTACAAACCGGCACAATGTCTTCATGGGAGAGTAAAAACGTGACTCTGTTTGAAAATAGCAGCACCCCAGACATGTGGGGCAACACTTCAGGCGGTTGTCAAGGGGGAGACCCGAACGGCCCCACAGGCACCGGCGAGAATGCCTCGAACACGAAGGGCGGCCACAAGGACCAGATATCCGCAGCTTCAGCCAAAGGCGGCAGAGCATCAGGCAGCGGCTATGGTCATCACAGTGGAAGCAATAAGTAACGTACAGATCTAACGCCACAACTACGAGCCAGAAGAGATCCTGTCTTTCGTCGCCCGCTTCTTCAAGCATACCAAACATTCAGTGCATTTGAAAGCTTATTTCCATCAACTAGCTAGCTCAACATAAGTTACGAACCACTTTCATCTCGATCTTCAGGTCTTTTATGGTGATTGATGCAGTTGAGTTGGTTTCATTTTCAAGCACTTCTATTCCCATGGAAAACCCTTCTGTGAACGGGCTCGAACTCAAGGTTGCCGGTATTGAATGGCAGTCCCCCCCCCCCCCCCGTAGAAACTTATAGGAACAAGCGCGTACCTTTTTGAATAACCTGGTACAATGTTGAATTGCCGTGCTACATTGACTACCAAGCCGAAAGCCGAGCCTCTTAAAGTGATAGACGTTCCACATCCCTAATATCACGCATCCTTGTGTCCATGTGGCAAGACATAGCTAGCGCCGGGACAGCTCAGTTACCAGGTTAAACCACCGTAGGTGCGACCATCAATCTGGCAAAGACGCCGTTGCACGTACGAACAACGACGTTCCAGGCCGAAAGAGAGACCGAGATGGGGTCTGTCAAATGCAAAATGGCCCAACGCGTGTGGAACTCCACTTCGGAAGAACCCCGCTGTGGATGTGATCCGGACGGTTGAGCTGACAGATTGGCCTGGACATGCAGACCCCTGACTCGTGACGGGGCTTTCTAACCTGATTAATCTTATCAGATGCATCTCCGAGAGTATCTTCATCCTTGGCACCCTAGCCCGCAGAAACCTTGAATGGGAAGAAAAATTCTCCATGGGCATTCTCCATTGCCCTAATCTGCATTCGCAGCGTTTTACGTTTTCTCGCTGTCCCGGTCCGATCCGACCTCGCTCTCCTATCGCCGGGAGTCGGTCATTGACCGACGGCGATGGGTAGTTTAAGAAGCGGGAAGCTGCCTTTACGGTAGCATTGGTTTTGTATCCCGGTCCCTTTTCATCTTCCTTACCTGCACCAAACTGTTACCGAACAGTTGGAACCTCTGCAACAATGGCGGCCCGCGCAGATCTCGAGTCCCACACAGAGAAACAGCCTGAAGATCTCGTCAATGAACTTCCGGACTCATCGAACTCTTCAACAACTGAGGAGACGAAGCCGAATCCGCCGCTGTACTGGAAGCTCATCGCCGTCGTTCTTATCTCCTGCATCAGCTTTGGTTCATCATGGAGTTCAGGTATCACTGGCGCTTTGAAATCCACCCTCAAGAAGGAGCTGGACATCAACAACAAGCAGTTTTCGCTGCTGGAAGCTAGCGAAGACTTCATGGTCACCCTCCTTATTCTCTTCAGCGGAATTTTGACGGACAGGATTGGAGGTGCCGGGGCCATGCTGTATGGTGAGTGTTATTTGATCCCTCCATCGATTCAACGGCTTGCGGGTTGAAAGCGGAGGCTAACGTGACAACAGGCAACATCATCTATTCAATCGGATCCATCATTGTCGCCGCCGCAGCTCAGGTCCGCTCTTTCAAGCTCATGATTGGCGGACGAGTCATCCTTGCCCTCGGCGACATCGCGACCCAAGTCGCGCAGTACAAGGTTTTCAGCTCCTGGTTCTCGCCAAATAATGGTTTCGCGTCGACCTTGGGTCTCGAGCTCGGCATCAAGAAGATTGGCGGCTTCGTCGGCAAGTCTTCAGCCAATATAATTGCGAAGAACACTGGCAACTTCGCGTGGGTCTTCTGGGTTTCCGTGTTCATGAATGTCTTCACCAACATCCTCACCCTCGTTTTCTACCGTTTTAACGGCATTGCTCACAAGAAGTTTGGCAATGTTACGGATCCGGCGACTGGCGAGAGACTCACCGAGAAATCCAAGAAGTTCCAGCCGAAGAAGGTATTAGAGTTGCCTTGGGTCTTCTGGACTATCATGGCGTTCTCGCTGTTTCAGACTAGCACCGCGGTTGTCTTCACACAAAACGCCACGGAACTGGCTGAGAAAAGGTTCAAGACTGACTCTATCACTGCTGGTTGGTATTCTGCAACATTGCAATATGCTGGCTTCTTCTTAGTGCCTTGTATTGGTGCTTTCATCGATATTTTGGGCAACCGTGTCACCTTGCGTAAGTTGTTTGTTCGTCCTATTAACTGAATCAGAACACTGACCAAATTTAGTCGCTATTTGCGGCACCGGAGTTTTCCTGGCCATGGGCCTAGTCAATTGGGCTACTGATACCAAGGGAACAGCTGCTGCCTTTGGCATCTACGCGGTTGCTTTCACTCTTGGCCCTACTACAATCATCGACAGTATTCGCACCTCCATGTGGCATGGTTCGATCTTCGGCTCCGCTTACGCCGTCAAAGTCGCCATGAACAATGCGTAAGAACCGAAAACTTGAGGGAAATCAAACAAACTCTAATGATTTGGCAGTATGAACATCATCGTTCGTGTCGTCACCGGTGCCATCCAGGACGCCGACAATGACAGCTATGACCACGTCGTCATCGTCTACGTCGTCCTCGCCGCTGCATCCGTGCTGGTTTCCATAATGTTGATTGCGCTATCTTGGTGGTCCATTGACCTTGGAAACTTGCAGTGGACTAGGAAACAGCGCATTACTAACGGCGAGCTGTGGAACGAGAGGAAGAGGGCTTTCTATGAAGACAACGGGGCGCGGAACAAGATTATTTCCAAGACTTGTTTCGGTGCCCTGATCATGTTGATTATTGGATCTTGGTCGGCGTACTTTTGGGGTGTCGCAACTGGCAACAACTCTTGAAGGCTCAATTAATTGCTTCAACTAACGACTGGGGGGTATTTGGAAGCCTTACACGGCAATCTCCCTAGATTCCAAGAAGACCGATTATGATGAAAGAGTTATCAAGTCTACCATAGACAAACGATAAAGTAATTATTATCTAACTGTATCTACTGAGACTTCCTTCCACTCCAGGAAACGGCTTTTTCTATTATAAGATATGATAATCAACACGACCATAGTTGACACAGTCCTTCTGGCAGCCGTTCCGGATCTGATAGAAGGCGTGTACTGCGGTAGTGCCGGGCTTGTTGCGCGGCGGTGTCGCTCTACGCAGCTCCGCGACGGTGAAGCAGCACGGATATCGCAGGGCTGCAGCGCAGCAGAAGCGAAGATGCAAGAACAAGATAAAAGTGAAGCAGAATAATCAAGTGGTGTAAATAGGCAAGCAAGCAGTGAAGCAGACAAATGACAATAAAAGTAGGTCAAGCTAGATGATAGTGTTCATGGTTGACCTCTCCTATGTTGGAGGTCACACTGAGGAGTGGCTATATACTCTATGGGCACATGAGAATACACGTGCCAGCAGTTAATGACTTTGGACACCACAATGGCTAGTGACAATAATAGCCAAAACCTCCTCTATCGTATCGCAATCATTTCACCTAATTATTTGCCTCAATATGGCCACTGTTGCTTGAAGTAGATAGGTTTGGCTGAAGGATCAACGACGTTGTTAAGTGAACATAAGTGAATAAACAAGTCTGTTTCATCTCTTGGGGTAGAAGAGAATCTAGAAAATTTGACTCTATACCTATTCCAAAGGGCAACGAAAAAGAGTCGAGATATCAAAGTTTCAGGTTGGAAACAGATAGGAGGCGTGACTCTTTGAAAAAGGAATATTCTTGAACTAATTAATACATCAACCTAAATTATGATAAAAACAGTACCGCAAACAACACCAGCGGTTACAAGAATAGTTAAAATAGCTGCACCGGCCTTGTCCGCACCAGTAATCGCCGCGAAGGTGGGATTCGCTGTGCCCGAACCACCATCATCATTTTTGCCTCCGTTAGGGTTGCCCTTGGAATCCCCCCCGGTGTTGGCGGTAACAGGTCCATCGGCTGACCGAACAAGATTATACATGATTGTCTGCAAAGAAGTCATCTGCGGCCCCACACCAACCAGACCATCAAAAGAATCATTTAGCCAGGAGAAGCCGCAAGCCGTGCCTGCATGGCCCTTGAAGCCATCAGCAGGAGATCCCGAACAGCTTGTAGCTGCCTTCTTCCCACTTGACAACAACAGCTTGGTGATGGACTCGGAAGTATGCGGGGCGACCTGTGAGGTGGCTGCCAGCCATCGGGCGAGATACCCCTTGAAGCTCTGTGCGTCTTGACTGCACTGCGCAGTCGGTTCACAGTAGGCCTCGTAAATAATCTCGTTCTGAACAAACGCTTTGTTGACATCTTCCAGCATGCCGTCAACACGGGTTTTCCACGTGTCGCTTTCCGTGATGTTATACATCATAGCAGCCCCATAAAGGAAGATGCCAGCATTGTAAGACCACTTCGTACTGTCAGTAGAGCTGGGACATTTACCCTCAAAATGGACTCCGTCTAGGACTTCGTGATCACTCGTGAGTAGACCGACATCGGTCTGCCAGTTCCAGACCTTTTCAGCCCAATCAGAGTAGGTAGTGTTGCCAGTGTAGCGAGCCAGGCGCGCAGCAACATTAAAGAAGCATCCGTTCGATATCGAGTTCTTATAATCAAATCCGGCATTCCAGGTAAATATTTGCCATCGAACACCTCCGCCGCAATGCTCCGTGTCCCAGCGGCTGACATACTCGTTGAAAACTGCTTGGACTAGGGCGAGCCATTGCGGTTGACCTTCGGGGGGGTTAGGATACTTATGTTCAGCTGCTGACATGGCGGCCATCGCCCAGAAGCCCTGGTCGTCGTTTCCTTCAGTCAACGTCTGGTTCTGAGGCATATAGTCATCATCGTCGCCGGCTTGGTGAAGCAGGGCTTGCGTAGTAATCTCGTTGTAGGAATCATCCCCCGTGAGCCACCAATAGTCAACTAGTGTGCCGAACATGGCACCAGCCTCCCACCCTGAAATAGATTAGCGGAATGCCGAGGAACACGTCTATAGTCGGCACAACTCACAGTAATAGGGATCTGGTAAGTTTCCTGGTGTATCACCAGTATTGTTTCCGGTATAGTATTTCACTAATCCGTATGCTACGGCACCTGCGGCGCTCTTGATCGACTCTGACGAAGGTCAGCCAGATTAAGTCAATTTGGCAGCCATTAGGAACTTACCATCATCGTCCCATGTAACGTCGATAGCATTGGCAGCGGCTATCAAGCTCAAGCCCACGGTCAACGCCGGGAGTGTTGGCCTCATTTTGTTTGTTTGGCCAGTGGAGTGCACAAGATGCCAAGGTAGGGAGACTAAAGCGAGTTGGGGCGATAGGAGGGTTGAATTGATGTCGACTTATTAGAACCTTGGCATCGACGACGACGCGAAAGAAGCCATTAAGTCCGCCAAGATAGGTGGAAGAGTCGCCGAGTTAAAGGGCACCGTCAAGGGGCTGTGCAGTAGCAGGTCCAATTTCAATTTTCCGTCTCTCCACAGCTGACGTCTGCAACCCACTGCGTGGTCTCGGATCCAACTCAGCAAACGGGCTGACCACATGCTGGCTGCTGAAAATACCCTTAAAATCCATCGTCCCATCAAACACAAAATCTCAAGTTCCAGCGTAGTTCCGACCAAGCCTTACACGATTTCTGGGGGCCTAATCAGTCTACGAAGCAAGATACGCATGTGCTCGCCCTGTGAGTTCTTTCCGTCATGACTTTGCTATCAATGAGTAATGGTTCGTTTTCAGCATCATTTGCATTATACAAAACTGCAGTACTGTTGGCACTGGATCCATCGTCGTACGGAGAATTGGGTCGTTGATCAAACATACAAGTAAAGCCGTGAACTTGTAGATTGCAATTTGCAAAATCAAGCGGCGCAAAACACAACGTCCGGTCGGCTGGTCTTAGCGCGCTGCGGGTGGTGGGGTGATCTTCGTTTCGAAGACGATCCACCCCTATCCCATCAACATAGGGAGAACCAATAGAAGCACATTCGAAACCTCAAGTTGGATCCTTCTGGGTCCTTAGCGGGAGAAGTTGTGGAATACTTGCGGGGAGCCTGTTTGACTGACGCGTCTCAGCACGCGATGCGATGGGAACGAGAAGACGGCTTTCTTCCGGTACAGGTTCCAGTCCCGCTGAGCCCCTATTCGTAGCCAATATCTTTGTAATACAGCGCTGTTGCATTTGGGCTACAAAAACGGGTATCTGTTTCACTCAAGTACCCTGCAACTGCATATGCTTCGCTCACCTGACTTACCTCTGGTCGCGCGGCCACAGGGCGGCGGGCGATTCGGGCCGTACCTGAACAACAGGAGAGCAGAAAGTGTCCTGCCGGAAGATCTACCCTTGTACTACTTTATGGGTGCTATGCGATAGCAAACCATGGGATTGTCCAATGCATCATACATGTATCCTGTTACAATCGGATCACTTTCGAGAATTAATCACGAGTCACGACAGAGGCAATGTCAGCACATACGATTCGTTAACCGAGTCGGCTCCGATAGACACGGCCGATGCATCGCCTTTAGGGCTCCACTATGTCGTTTCCCCGCCGCTCTTATCTTCAACTTCCTGATTGGACTCGTCCGCCTAAACACCCTCATATCATAAGTTGAACTTGTTAGAGAAACTGACTGCTGACATATAGTCCCTCAGCTTCCAAGTTTGTTGACTTGATCGCCAAGTCTTTGTGAGCAGCAATCATGGGCTACGCAGTCTCCCCTGATGACCTCCCAGTGCCCGGCCGGGACACGTATTTCTGGCTGGGCGAGATCAACAAGGCCAGCACCGTTATCAACTCAGACGAAGGGCTCTTGGATCGAGATGCAGCCTATCGGATCGCCAGCGGCCTCCAAAAGCTACTGGACTCCGGCAACGAACCCAACGCTCCCCGCCCAAATCTCGTTATTACCTTCGAGCCTCTTCTTATTCAAGCAGCTGGCGTGGAAGCCACTCTTCTCCATGCCGGGCGGTCCAGTCAAGACATGCTCACTACCGTTTCAACTGCAATTCTCCGCGATGCAGTGCTGAAACTTGCATCGCAGCTTCATAGCACCACTCGGCAGCTCGTTGAAATGGCCCAAACTCATACTACAACGCTAGTACCGAACTATACCAATGGAGTCGCCGCTCAGCCTAACTCCTATGGTCATTATTTACTTGGCCACATCGCGGGACTTCATCGGGATGCAGAGAGACTACAGCAGTGTTACAGGCGACTGGATCGTTGTGCAATGGGTACCACCGTGCTCAACGGCACAAGTTGGCCGCTGAACCGCGAGCGCATGGCCGAGTACCTCGGTTTCGCAAATGTTGTCGACAACGCCTATGACGCGGCGCAGATTACAGCTGCCGAGATGCCGGTTGAACTTGGAGCGATAGCTTCCCAGATCGCACTTCATACTGGCGCTTACATCCAGGACGTCATGACACAGTACTCTCAGCCGAGGCCATGGATCCTTCTCCAAGAGGGCGGGGACAACACATATGTCTCAAGCGCCATGCCACAGAAGAGGAATCCTGGCCTGCTCAATAACACTCGGGCTGAGGCGTCCAGAGTTGTGACTCTCGGCGTAGGCCGGGCCATTCAGGGGCATAACCTCCCTCCGGGTATGGTCGATGCGAAGGGTCTGGCGGACAACCTTGCTGTGCTAAACGGCGCAACAGGCGTGTTGAGAGAATGGCAACGCATTCTCAGCGCTCTGGTGATCGACGGCAATCGGTCTTTGAAAGAGTTGGATCTGGACTGGACTGCCTCCCAAGAATTGGCGGATGTTTTGATGCGGGTGCGCAAAGTGCCATTCCGAGTTGGGCACCACTTTGCTTCAGAGGTTGTTAGATTTGCAAAGACTGAAGACTTTTGCCCGAGCGAGTTCCCATATGCCGAGGCATCCAGGATTTTTGCAGACACGTTGAAACACTCAAACCTCGAGAACAGCGGCTATCAGTTCTTGGACGAAAAAGAGTTCCGAGAGGCGCTTGATCCTGCTGGGATTGTCAGTCGAAGGGCAACCTCTGGAGGTCCCCAGCCCAAGGAAATGGAACGTATGATAGACAGTTCGAAGCGGATTCTCGGGGACCTCAACAAGTGGGTTCAAGAGCGGCGGTCTCATATTAACGACTCGTTGCACGAACTGGATGAGGCGTTCAAGTTGTTGCACGACCCGTGAGCTTTTCAAGAACGTTGGGATATTGGTCCGGGGCTTTGTGATTGGGTTCAAAGGCCCATCGAGCGTATAATGGACTAAAATTTCAAATGCCTCTGTCTAGTCAACTGATTTAAGTGGAAATCAAGCGCAAGTGTTCTACTAGAGCCTGTCTGCCTTTTTGAAAGCTCACTATATTCGATCTATTTGCGATCTGTGACGCAAAGGCGGAAATGCCATTGCGATGTAGTAGTTAATTGCGAGGTGTTTATGACAGATCAGAAAGGTCCGCCAAGTGTCTTCTTGGTAACCGGTGCGAAAGTGAACTCTAATGAATGCAGTTTTGAAGTTGAGGATAAAGTTAAGAGTAATAGCATTGTGAGAATCGCATAAGTTAGCTAAGCGGGAAAGAGAGACCATAGAGGTTGAGGGATGCAGCGCGGAGGTCAAAAAATTGAAAGGGGGAATAATAGAAACGACGATATTTGAATCGACAAGGCAAGAGGCAGAAGAAAATACGAAAACACCACGTGTAGGTAATGCCTATGTTAGACTTTTACCGGAAAAGTTGGTTAGAGAAAAGTCTTTCTGTTACGGTACTCCCAGCCGGCGGTGGCCCTCAGGGTCATTCCTCTAGCATTGGAGTTCTGAAAATGGAAACAGAAAGTCTGGTGTCTGCAATGTCTGGCAAGCCTGATGCACTCTCGCTTAAGTTCGTTATATTGAACGTCATTGACGAAGCTTTCGTCCCCATGTCGTCGTCGGCACTAATAATCCCGGTACTTTGGCGACCCCATGCGGAGCGGATGTCGGATATCTGAACCTACATGGGTGATAGGCAAGATACCATTCCGCCAAGTTTCCCAGCGCGGTCCCTTAATTACTGATAGGCAAGTGGTCCAATTACTTGGCGTCATCTCCCAGTGGCACTTCGTCACTGACGTCTTTTGCTACTAGGCTAGGCGCTCTGCGCACTCGATGTAAAGAAAAACCCATGTTTGCCCTAATCGGACGTGTTCTACTCATTGAGCCTAGTCAAAATGAATCAAATGCAACCCATCCCTCATCCTTGGCTTTACCCAGAGCCTTGGGGCAATGGATGACCGTTATATGTAGCACGTATTTCCTCAGAATTCCCGTTTCTTGTTCGCAGGCCTAATCCTTAACCTTAAGTCAAAATGCGCTTCTCGGCCTTATCCACTGCTTCAGTGCTAATCGGCGCCACCATGGCCGGTGCAAAGACGACTACTTACCAGTACGGCCCCAACATTCTCCAAACATACGACGTCTACATCCCTTCTGCATCTGGAAATGATTCTGCCTCGACCGATAAGTACTGGCTCGTTTGGATTCATGGAGGCTTCTACCGTGACTTTGCCCAAAACTCAACGGGCATCAACGCAGCCATCGCCTCTCTTGAGACCAACAGCTCAGACGTTCTTGCGAACCAAATCGCCGGTATCGCCTCGCTGAACTACCGTCTCTCTGCTCTCCCCGGCGTCCAGCCCAATAATACCCCTCCAAACGAACTACAGAACGCGAGATGGCCGGATCACCTGAACGATGCCGTCGCCGCGCTCAAGGACTTGAACAAACAGTACCCCATTGACGGAAGATACGTCCTCTCTGGTCACTCCGTCGGCGCCCAGATCTCGTTCTTCGCTGCTCTTGAAACGCTTCAAGACCCCTCCATTCCGAAGCCCGCGGCAGTCTTGGGCATCAGCGGAATCTATGATTACCCACAGCTCCACATCACCCATCCCAGTTATGACTACCTCGTTCTCAACGCCATGAGGGAGGACCAGTTGGTGGAAGCGAGTCCAGCCAAAGTAGAAGCGGAAAAATACGCAGCGCTGGACTCGAAAGCCTTCATTTTGGCACACAGCAGAGATGACGGACTTGTTCCGTGGGACCAGGCGGAAGCTATGGAAGCTACTCTTGGAATCTTGCTTGAGTTGGAGAATAAGACGCATTTTGTCGAGCTTCAAGGCGCACACAACGATATCTGGCGGAACGGCGTGGCACTGGCGAAAGCCTTCACAGAAACACTGAGCTTGATCTTTGATCAAGCCTGAGACTGATTGTTGGTCGGAATCGTTTGGCAATAAAAGCTGACCAGGTCCACCAATGAGTTGGGTGCACGTTTACATACTATTCTATTCCCCTCGCAGTGAGTTGCAAACCTAGGTCCCACGAAGAACTAAGAAAAGACCGGGCGGTATGAGATATTTGAGAACATTCAGCTGTCGCTCTGTGGAAATTAACTAGCCGTTATTGAGTCACAAGCACCTTTGAGTCTATGTGAGACAATCTCAGCTAGGTCAGAAGTTGGTTGAAGCGGATTCAGGCCATACATTATCCAACGGCGAGGAATATTAGGTCAATATTGTCAAATATTACATCACTGTACCCCTTCTCAGCAAAACCCGCCACTATTTGGACAGCGAACTCCATTACTCCCAACACGTTGAAGATTGTTACTAGACTTATTCGAATGCTTACAAGTCCTAGCCGTGTCCACTCGCTTGAGTTCCTCAGGGGCATTCTCTAAGTCTGGTGAGTTGCAGTCTAGAGCCTCAGGGAAATTTCTTGGAAGTGAGGACTGTGCTTATGGACTAGTCCCGCAATATCATGAACATTTCACCCAGCTAACCCAAGAGCCAAGATGTACTCATGGTGCCTTATTCTTTTGTGTTTTGCGACTCACTTGCAACTGTAATCAATTCGATAAAGGCGGGATTCAGTATGGTAAATAGCTTCACTGACTTTTTATTGGCCGCTCTACATCAGTATTTTGCAACCCGGTTGCAAAAACGACGCCGTTAATTACGCGCAGCAAGTAACGCTTCATATTCCTCGCGGCAACCCTCTTACGACCTCTCCTTAGCAGCCTCTCTCTTCTCCTTCTCCAAATACCACTCCACAGCCCTCCTAATCCCCTCCTCCTGCCTAACTTCGGGCTTCCATCCAAGCCTCTCCTTGGCCTTGTCAATGACATACCACCGACTCATCCCCGAAAACCTTACAATGTGCCTAGTCACCGGCGGCAGCTCCCCCTTGAACCAATAAATCCATTCCAGCACCCAGACATACACCAACGCAACCGTCATGCTCACGACCCGAACCCCCTCAGGTCGCGTCTCGTCTCCGGCAGCCCTCCATACAGTCCTACTGAAATCCCAGAACCGCATCGGCTCGCCATTAGTGATGAAAAAGGCCTCACCTGCGACCCCCTCGGGCGCGTGGAGAAGCTTATCTGCGGCGGCGAGGTGCGCGTCCGCCGCGTTACCGGCATAGGTTGTGCTAAAGAGGTTAGTGTTGTCGCCGATCTGTAGCTTGTTGCGGCCCAGACGGAGGTTGCGGATGATGGCGGGCGTGATGTCGTTGTCGCGCTCGCCGTAGACGGCAGCCGGACGGAGGGTGCAGGTGCGCATGCCTTTGGGGTCGTCGTATTCGAGCGTCATCTTGTCCGAGGCCGCCTTGAGGCCTTCAGTGTTCGTTCTCGATGGTCTTGTCTAGGGTCCATGAGGGAGACCCTGGTTTAACGTACCTTGGTCTTGGGATAAGCCAAAGTGTCATCCCCCTCTTCGGCAAGAGGCAAGCTCTCATCACCCCCTTCAATATCCCGAAACATCTCCTTCTGCACGACACTCGCACTGCTCGTCGTCACAAAGGCCTTCACGCCCGCCTTCTTGCTCTCGTCCAATACGTGCCTCGTCCCGTCGACATTAATTGCCCGGATAAACTCGTCCGTCATGATCTTGCGTCCAACCGTCATCATTCCCGCGCAGTGGAACACAACGGTCGGCTTCACCTCCTTGAAGACCCGAGCGACGTCATCCATCGATGATATGTCGCCCGCGTGGTACGTGACGCCCGGGAACAGATTCGTAGTTGGGTTGCGCGAGAAGACGGCAACATGAGCGTCCGGATACGCCGCACGGAGCTTCTCGACGATGTGGCTGCCCAGGAAGCCGCAGCCTCCTGTGACGAGATAGGTCTCGGATGTCATCTCGAAATGGGTTTTCAAGTCAATGATAGTGGGCACGGCTGCTATTTGCGAAGGATTAAGGAAGCGTTCACAGTCCTTGTTCCGGCGTATGTCGATTTCAGAGGGGCGAAAACGTAAACGAGAAAGTGGAAAGTTTAAAAGGCGAGAGATAAAAGGCACGGAAACATCTATGTCGACAGCCAGAAGACTTTCTTATGCCTTCGAACCCTGCAGGACTGTCATCAAGACTAAGCCAACCGAAACCTGGGTCAGCCGTCAGCGTAATCCGTGAGATCTGATATAAGCACTTGGCCATTGACTGGAACAGTGAGATTTCACTTCTCCTGCATCGTGCGTGTATTTGTTATCACTTACGCTAGTCTTCAAGGCAAAATTCGGACACCGCAATATTCAACCACTGTCACTCAGAGCCTTGATAGACGAAAAGGGTAGTCAGGGTCCAGCTTTCCAAGAGTAGTTGCTGAATGCTGCTGCTAGTTGATGCTGGTTCAAGGCCCTGCCAAAGACGGCCGCTTGCCCCGGAAGAAATAGTTTGTGTTTCCTGGCAGGAGTTGCCACGCGCCTCAAGTGAAAGCTGACGACACATGACAGACAAGTCGAAGCTGAGCGACAAACCTCGGGTGAGCCGGCTAGAGAACAGGTGCACGACAAAGAAAGCATAAAATGGAATGAAAGCTAGGGCCAATGAGAGAGAGCGTGCCGGACGCAACGGACCTAAACTTTTCGGATGCCGGCAATTGTTCCTTACCTACATAAGCGCTTATCCTAAAGTGTTTGCCATTGAACCCCTCGCGCCGGCTGCAAGCTGCGTGGTTGCATCTTCCTACTCTCACATGATGAGGTATCGCTTGACTAAGCGGCCTTCACTCTCCGATGACAGTTTTTGTGTTCTTGGGATACAAGCTAGGAGCTCGTTCAATGAGCTGAAACATGGCTGCAGCAAGACGAGCGCCTAAGGCCAGTCTCATCCGTTGCGGCGACGCATATGAATAATGTACCCAAAAGAACAAATCATGATGAGGGCGAGGACTGCTGGTCTCTTAAATGCGCGTCCCATACGCTCAGGGCCACGCGCGTCCAAGAGTATGTACCAGCTACATCCACGAGCATTAATTGCCGTTTCCACAGTGACAAGGTACATCCTCTCCCACCTTGAGCAGAGCCTCACGAATGCCAAGAGCCCAACGAACAAACGAAGGATAGTGTGTACAAGAGAAAACGTAGCTGGTTGGCTATGTGTCAACAACCCTTCCATCTACAAAAGCCCCTCCACCCCGCCATGTCCACACCCAGCCATCCCCCGTACCGCGCGTGACGATGCATATCCGACGACGAACCCCATTCCCTCCGTTTCTCTTTCGTTGTTTTTTTTTCTTGGATCTCGTGAACTTCGCCACCCTCCCCCAAAAGACCATCCCCCGCCAGTTCCTCCGATTCGCGAAACGCATCGCAATCCTAAACTCCGGCAAAAGAATTTCCCTGAACGCACGCGACGACCCTTGGAGACTACAGTACGAAAAGCAAGTCGTCGAACCTCTCGTCTATCGACCTTGCCCCTGGCTTCCTGATCCAAAATCCGGTTCCGGGTGGGGCGACTTCTTATCCTTTCTGGCTTTGATGACGAACTCGGCCATGATCTGGATATGATCGGCGGGAAAGTGATAGTTGGGAAACGCTGGCACTCGCTTGAGGTATTCGGCATCGGGCGGGCCCAGGAGATCCACCACTTCAAGCGTGTTGGTAGAGTACCACAGATAGTCGATGACGTCAGAGAAACCGGGAGTGTAGTTGGTGAAAGGCATCTCGTCAGGGGTGTTCTTGATATGTGCATAGGCGTCCCGCAAGCTGAAGGGGTGCTCGATGCCGTCTCGTGTGAAGCTGCCGTACTGGAAGCTGGACAGCTCTTGGTGGTTGGGTGGGACGCGCCCCATAGACAGCAGCTCGTAGACCGAGCTGTCTTCCGTCGAGTTGAAGTCTCCACACACCAGCAGGGGGATGTCAGTGTTGTTTCGATATTCTTGGCTGGGACCCGGCTCCTTTGCTGGCGGTGGTGGCTCCTCCCCGTCTTTGCCAGTAGCAGAGAAGGTGATGGGCTTCTTGTCCTTGAGTGCCGGCCAGCGAACGTACTTTTCGGCGAGCTTCGTAATCTGTTCCATCAAGATACCGGTCTGGATAAGCTTGACATCTGCCAAGACCGATTCCCATGCCAAATGTCCGTTGACCAGAATGATACGCGAGCCTGTGACTCGGCTCTCGAGGAAGACAACGACGGCGATATTGTCCTTTGGCATAACACGATTGAAGACATCGTGCTGATTCTTCATATCCGGGCGGTTGATGGCGATGGCGGCAAACTCAATAACCTGCTTGTCGAGCAAAATCCACTTGCTGGCCTTGTAGAACGTCGCGCAACCGTCAACACCCTGTGCGTCCTTCTCGGCCATCGTCTTCGCTCGGGTCTTCGGCCAGTGTACGCCCTTGTAATCCATTTGCGCCAATTCCGGGCTGAACTCCTCCTTGAACGCCTCGGTCGAGATCTCCTGCAAGCACAGCAGATCGGCGTCCTTCTCGCGTAACTCGTCAAAAATACAGGCCTTCCGGTATTCCCAGTTCAAAGCACCCGTTGGCGTATATCCATACGTTTGCGGCGTCGCGTACTTGTCACACAGAACGTTCCAAGAGAAGACTTTAACCTTTTCCAAAGTAGGTGAGACATCTTCTTGAACAGTAATGTACTTTCGGGGGGAGGGCGGCAGCGGCACTACAAAAATAATTAGTTATCGATAACACAAGGCTAAGCCAGTTGTGCATACCTGGAGCTTGCTCCTTGAGGAGATTGATCAAGCTCTTTGTGCCCTTCTCCATGATCTCTTGCTTCATGTCCGGGTCAAGAGGGTTGCCCTCGATGCCAAGAACGTCCAACAGGTGTAAAGAGCCCAGTTCGAAGGGAAGGGTGTGGATCTGGTTGTCGAAGAGGAGCAGCTGGTTGAGGTACGTGCACATGCCAAGTTCGGCGGGAAGGTCTTTGATCTGGTTGAATGATACGTTGAGGTAACGCAGCTGGCGCAACTGACCAATGGCCGGGGGTAGAGTCTGTAGTCTATTGGAGGCAATGAAGAGATCGTGGAGGAACTGGTAGCGGAAGAGAGCCGGAGCGAGGTTTCGGAGTCCTTGGCCACTTAGGTCCATGTTGTGCCAGTTCTGCCGTTCCTTGGCGTTCTTCTCCACGCTGTATGGCCGTCTCCTATCGTCCGCATCGTCGTCGCCATTCTTGCCTGAGGTGGGCGAAGGACCCGCAATGCCACGATTCTCCGAGGCCTTGAGTCTGGCATAGTAGTGCGGCTGGTTTTGTTCGGTCATGGCACGGTGGGCTTGCTTGGACTCCTCGTAGAGGCGCAGTTGCTCTGCCCAGTGTTCGGTAATCTGCTGTGCCTGACCGCCCCGCGTCGCTCCTCCCTGGCCGTTCTGTAAGCCATTGGTACTGTATGGACTAGAGTTCCCCATGACGCCAGAGGAGAAGGCAGAGTGGTGGCCCATCACGCCGCCGTTGCCGTTGTGTGCAGCATGTTCGGCCTGGGCAGCTTGGTGATGCTGAAGATGAGTCTGGTGGTGTTGTTGCTGTTGCTGTTGGTAGTTGTACAGCATAGGGATCCCCCGGCCGCCGGGGCCCCCGTTGATGCGGGAGTTGTGGCCCTGCTGGTGATTCTGTGAGAACATCCCTAGCTGATTGGCCCGTGAGTTCGGGTTGGATGATGGGTTTGGAGAGAAGTCTTTCGTGATAAATCGGCTCAGGAGCGTGTTCAGTAGTACGGCGTCGGTGGCGGCGGTTTCTTTCGATTTGAGGGAGTTGAGGTAGAGATCTCCGACAGGGTGGTCCAGATAGTGAGTACCATCGGCCATTTACCTGACATTCGCGGTGTGTAGCGGTGCCTCAGATTAAGATGCAGGCGAGCAGCAGGCACCGGGTGCGCAACAGCAACTTATGTGAGATTGGAAACGAGGGAAAGCCAGGGTAGCTCGCGTTTGCGCATGGGATTCGAAGACCGGGTCCAGTTGCATCGAGTATTGGTTTGGACAGTGGAGAGTCCCGGCAGCGCAAGGTGCTTGTGCTATCCTCGGGCGCCCATGAACCGCGTCGAAGATGTGAGGGTGCGTCGGGGTCTCGTGTCTCGTACGTGGGTGGGACGTGTAGGTTTTCCTCGGTCTGATGATGTATTCGGTTAGGAGGGGTCTGGCGTTGGGTTGGAGGTCGGCTCGAGCTCAATGGGAGAGATAGCGTACGTGGAGGAGAGCAAAAGCTGTTCAATGGTGTCGAGACGGGCTGGATGCGGCGGAGGAGTGTCTAGATAAGGATGTGTCTCGTCAGTGAGGCCAGCTTGGAAGAGTAAGACATGGAGACGGGGCAAGGCCAAGGGAGCAAAGGGAGGAGTAGGAGTAGGGGCTGGGTCGAGTTGCGACAAAGGCTCGGCTCGAGCCACGCACCCCTGGCGACCCTCAGGGCGGGGAATGAACAGATGACATACCGTAACGAGTGGGCGCAGTGCAATTCTTGCGATATCTCTGAAGCAGCCAATGAATACTGGGACTGAAAAATGCGGTCGGAGATGCAGATGATCCAAAGATTGAGCCGTGGTGGGCGGGATTGACTCGATCTTGACCATAGAGCAGATACAGGACACCACGCCTGGCGGGAGGTGCGAGCTCTAGCGCCGTCACGTGATAGGTAAAGCTGCACGGGCCAAGCGGCCAGGCCCGCCAAAAATCCGAACGTGACAAGGCTCGTGACGAGCAAAGAGGGACAGTGCGGTTTGATGCTGGCGAAGGTTTCAATACGGTCCAAATGGTGCGATTTCCTTGGTGTGGCGCAATGGAATAATGAAATGAACTTCGGGTTGTTTTTGGTGACCGTTCGATTTAGACTATATCTGGTTAGGTGTTGTCACACTCGGTCATGAGTGGTTGTGTCAGATGATGCGTGGGTGAATAAGTGAGTGAGCTGATGACTCCTCTGGAAAAAGATTCGGAGTGATGAGCTACTGCGAATGATTTATGGTAGTAAGCCGACAGCTAGCATTGAACTTCGTTCCAAACTAATGCTGCTACTTTATAGATGGCCGCAACATGTTTTTGAGATACCAAACGGCCAAAGTGTATCCGAATTCTAAGGAATTAAACGCTTTTACTCACTTACAGCTTCAGTTTCTCACGTTTATACGGTGATGATTATTCCTAAAATACTATCACAACAGAGACACCGGTATCATACTCATGTACATAAGCTCAACGTCGCTGTTCTTGAAGTTCGTATCTCCGATACATGGGTTTGCAGAACAGCATTGCTAGACTGAAACAGTAGCATACTGTCTAGACAGAAAATCATAGGCATGTACGGCAACTACAAGCTGAACAAACTACGATGTTCACATTGGCATATTTCCTTGAAAACTGAGCTCTATTAGGGAACAAGCAGAACGACTTGCAGACGTGAACATTAGCGTTCAGACCACACCCCGGAATTCGCACAGATACGCTTAGTTATGTGTCAGCCAGAGCAGACTAACGACTTTACAAACATACAACCACCATGCAATCCGGCAGCAACAACTTCAAAATACCAAGACAACCGGCTTTCGTTTCACTGAAATACCAAACAAGACACCAAGGCTATTGTCACTAAATATAGGTAGTGAAGCCAACCATTCACAACTGACGTTCAGCGGCACCAAACCACCCGATGCTAATTAGCTCGCCGATGGCGCAAAGAGCAGGAATCATACGAGAAATGGTCTTTTGACTCAGCTGGTTGATTCACCATGAGGCTAAGCTAGTCTTGATTATCCTCTTAACATGGAAAGCCCAAAATCGAACATTGCTACATATGTTTGGGCATGACGCTTCATGGGGGTTTTTAAGGAGCCAAGTTAAACATGTATCTCGACAGTGCATTTACTCTACCATGGGGACCCTTGGACGTCTTCTTCTCTAAGATAGCCTCGATTACTGTTAATTCCATTGTTTTTCTGATACCTGTGCTCTGTTTGACGTTTCCTGTGTCAAGTATTTGGTGTTGCTTCATTAGAAACTCCCAAGGCATCCATCAAAGCTCCAACCATCATCGGCGACTTAGGTCAGGGGATGCGTCATATTCTTCATGACTCACTAGCTGGAAACCATAACTAAGCGAGCAGTACACTTTCTTACATCTGGCAATCTTGCGAGAGCTGACACTCGTTATTGTCGACATCACGCACACCTGCTATAACCGCAGAAGGTTGGATTACCAGAAAAATAGAAGAAGACCTAATCTTGGAAATTCAGAGACCCATGAGGAAGATTGGGAAAGGTTTCAGAAGATATTTTGAATTCGAGCAAGAGTGCAGGCGCAACACTAGGCTACATGCATATCTCCGGGACGGATGGGCCCCAAGAATACACTCAGGATTAACGAGATGAAGTCTAGAAGGCTTAGTGCGGTTCACACTGGGGCAACGGAGGGTGCAAGCGTGAAGCTGGAGTGCGGATAAGCTGAAAAATCTTCTAAAGAATATTATGACCCGTTCGGCGATCAGTATTTTCTCTCAATGGGGTGGCCCATGAGTTTGTTGCGTCAGATAGCCCCTGAGCCTAATGAGTTCTTTCCACCAGAGCTGGAACTTTTTACACATCAGTATTCCTACTTCATCATCAACGAGAGGCAAAGCAGTTTCTGTCTGTCCACATATATGCTTCAAGCTTAAATTACGGGGTTCCAAAATGCCGAAACCAATGGTCTCAACCAAATAACTCCTACCGGTGCTCGAATTTTTAGTCCTTGCCCAGCTATCCAACCTGTCTTCTTTCCTCAGTAAAACAGACCCGGTAAACATTTGAATATGCTTTCTGGTGTCGTCAGTCGCTGCCATGAGAGCGGTTATTTTGAGCTGGGCGCCTACAGCCATTTCCTGCGACGCACTGTTTGCAGTCATGTTATATAGAGTGCTGTACTTTACTGGTACCAGAAGGATTTGAGGGGATAGATTCAACAACAGTAGCTTCAGGAAGCTGATTCAAAAGCTAATTAGAACTGGAAAATGGTAGAGTCATTAGCCTTGCCTTTTCTGTCCTACACGGAGGCTCCTGATGCATTGAGAAATGCCGACTCTACGTGTAAAGACGGTTGGTTTTGTATACATACCATCAGTGATTTACAACAATTCCCGGGTATCTATGGATACCGTAGAATAGGTAGTACCATAATGCAAAGCCCACTGGCCCAATTTCAAGCAGTAGTTAATTAGTAACTGCTTTCGAGCAGGTTATGGCAATATTGGGGCCCTAATCCCAGCCTATATTGCAATAGAGATTGCAGGAGGCTGGCTTCATTCTGTAATCGGCTTCCACCAGTCACCGGACCCTTCGTAGGTAAGCTGAATTCTCAAGGGTTTGGCCTTGCTGGCATAATAAGGCGTGGAAGAGGCTAATTGTTGCATGGCTTAACTAGGCAAACAAGAGGCTATGTCATCAGACCAACTGCTGAACAGAGGTTGAGGCAGGGAAAGCATATTAACTGTGCACCAGCTCTCAATGTCTCGTATTGTGCCGAGTTTGAAGACGACCTGTTTGCCTTATGATTGAGCCTCGGGGATGAGAAGTTACGACTGTAGTCACTTGTTGTAGCTGATGATGTCTACTTGTCTATTTCCCATCGAGATCACTTAGGTAGGGTTTGTACTCAGTGGATAGGGTGTACGAACAACTTCTGTCTTGAGGACCTAATAGAAGTGGGCCGACGCAACGCGGGACAAGAAACAGGGCACCCAGAACACGATACGTTCCACGGGTGACAGCGACGGCGGCAAGGCCATCGGGGTGCCAGGTCAACTTTCAGGGCGGGAAGTCGGATATAGTCATCCAGCCCAGACTATTCCGACTCTCGACTCAACAGAAAATTCCCACAGATGAGATTCGACACCACTAGACCTCTTCCCGTGGCCTCGCCGTGGTCCTGGGAAGAGGAGGCGATGAGGTCCAAGACCAGAACCAAGACAAGGACGCGGTCGCTCTTGACCGAAACCATTCCTCGCAGATCCAGCTGGAAAAGAACTGGCAGGAAACAGACAACAACATGAAGCTTTCTCATTGTTCCCATTCCAGTGTTCTTGGCTCGAACCAACAGGATCAGCAACACTGCAGAATCTGGACGAATCTGGGATTCCGGACAAGGGTCCTTCCCCTCATCACGCACACCGGCCGACCAAGCCTGGCCAGACCCTTCTGGGCATGTATATAACAACCAGCCAGTAAGCGATGAGTATTGAAGTGATGCGGTGGAGGGGCAGTCACAGGAACGAAACCCGTGAAACCCGTCGTCGTCGTCTTCTTCTCGTGCCCTTTCAGTCCGCTCAGCCGTCTTACTCCTGTGGTCAGGGTCTGTACTTTACGAATAAGCATGGGACAATTAAATAGTGATAGGCTTGAACGGCAGTGGTGCTGTGAGGCACATGTCAGTCTTCCTGTCAGGATCTCTCCGATGCGGACTTATTCCCCTCTTGGACAGGCGTCCCACTTCCACGCTTTGTAATGTGACCCCCAGCGGCATGCAATAGAGGGTGACCGCCCCGAACAAGAAGAGCTGCAAATCTTCAGGGTTTCCGCTCCATGTGAAGGTTGCGAATAGCAAGCTGCAACCGCTACTCGCGGTACCGGCACGGCCAAGGCCCGATTCAGCGTTGGGCGGCGGCGCGTAAATCCCTGCAATATGCAGATGAATGCAATATGTCTGCACTGTAGACCAGACCATGACACCACGAGCAACTAATCACAAGCCCGACGGCTCGGGACAGAGACCAAAGTCGAACTTTCCTTGTTTTTCTTCTCTCAGGCATCGAGGTCGTCTGTTGGGGTCTTTCGGCTGAGGGGGGGAGGTATTTCAAAGATAAAGACGGGCTGTTTCTGCGCCAGTCGCCGAGCTCCGGCTTTTCATGATCTGTGATGCTTGAC
The DNA here is from genome assembly GCA_001625285.1 of Colletotrichum incanum. NCBI lineage: Eukaryota > Fungi > Ascomycota > Sordariomycetes > Glomerellales > Glomerellaceae > Colletotrichum > Colletotrichum incanum. The sequence goes on from LFIW01000876.1 coordinate 45,229, forward strand.
TGCTGGATGCCGAAGGTGTGAGGTTGACACCCATCTCCGTATACAAAGTCGTTGATCCTCATCACCCGGTTGTCTTTTGTTGTCATTGAACAATCTTCCAGCAGACTGGGCGTCGACAACGACAGCAGTGATCCGTTCGCCGTGGAAGCGGGAGCCAGACCGTCGAACCGTCGCATTGTGGCCAAGTATTGGCGGTTCTTGTTCCAGCCGATCAGTCGATCTTCACTTACTTTACTGGACTCAAGCATAAACACAAGCATAACCTTCGTCGGGCATCGACAGCAGTCCCAGTATTCGGGCATTGGGGCGAAAAGGACCCACGGATTGCCAACGTCTCGAAGCTATTGCGGTGCCGTCGACACTTCCATTGCCGCCAGAGAGAGAGAGAGAAAGAGAGAGAGAGAGAGAGTGTGTGTGTGTCTATGTGCCTTGTAAATTATCCGTAGGTTGAGTCCGCGATTCCCGTGAGGTGCGGTGTATTTTGCTCACTGACACGGCCGCGACCGATTTCCGCAGGAGCATCGCAGCCGCACCTTCCCGCTGGCTTGCGCCACGCCTACAGCAGAGACGGCAAAGCTTTGTTTAACTTTCTGACTACAAACTTCCAACTTCATTACACGATTCGTGCTGCGACTCCTCATCCGCCTCCCACTGGTCATACACCAAATCGCTGGATGCGCAATCACTCACTGATCGGAACTCCGAGGGACTTTTGTTGGAGTGTTCTGCCTCTGAGGCCGAGTTCGCTCGCCCGCTGAACAGAACCGGCCGGCCTCACCAAATCGCAAAAGGGGTCAAATTCACGACCGTCCTCGTCGTTCCATCGGTCTGGATAACATCCATGTAACATCTGAGGCACCGCGACGATCAACCGGTCCGGTCGACCGGATGCTTATTATTCGATTGCCCAATTTCGCCAAGGACGACAGCGATCCCAATCACCCCGACCACCAAAGGCCCAATTCGAAGAATAAGGGGACGGACCAAGGGGTGCGGCAGAGGCAGTAGTGTAGACTCTTGTACCATACGGAACTGATCGTCTTTGACTCGACTCAATTCGTCCTCGCAGGCCCTGGAAGGGGCAGTGAGCCGGAGACACAGCCCAGCACAGTCGTCACAAGTCACCAACGTTGCGTCGTTGCAGGTCGCGGCGACGGAAACCCGATTGTCGATCTTCTTGCAGCCCGGGAACAAAAAAGGTTCAGAGGATTCATTCGCCGGTGCTGGGCAGAACCCACCGACCGGGAAGTCGACGACGCATGCTACAACGTTACGCTGCGCTATCGGGCCCAAGACACCCCAATAGGCAGGACGCAAGCGAGGGGGCGACCATTGCTAGGAGCTGCAAAGCTGCGAAGCTGCAACGGGATCGTCGACTGCTGCGAAAGAAAGCAACCCCCACGCCTCTAGAAGCCATTATCTCGAACAGGCACGGGGTTCTGCAACTGCACATGCACTCGCTCCACAGCCAGCCGGTCATCCTTTTCCCGTAGGCTGTATGGGCATCGTGTCATCGTCGTGGCACGCGACACAAGAGGATTGATTGGAGAAACGACGACCGTTGAACGCCTCACGGACATCGTCTCACACACGGGACGGGACGAAACAGGCACGCGGCAAACAGACCTGGTAAATCATCCGGCAGGATTCGATATACGTACGTAACCAACGCAGGCCATCGCCGACAAGAGGCCGCGGTGAAATTTGATCCCATCCATTCCCTCGGTACCATTTGTCGACGGGAACCCGAGGCGAGGCGAGACGAGGCGAAGCGAAGCGACGGAAGACGAGCCAAGGGCGCGGCGCACCTGGTCGTCGCTGCTCTGCAGACAAGGGCCGACCCTGAGCCGTAAGCCCTGCCGCCTGTCGACGTTCTCGACACCACCGAACTCAAAGTAAACGAGGCGGCAGCAGGGCAACTAGCCAGATCATCAGCGACTTGCCTGCCGCCTTCTGTTCCTGTCCCGTCTGTCGGCATTCCTGCCCCCATCCACCAGAACCTCTCCCCTCTGCTCCTCCAATTTCACGAATACCACGTTAGCCCTTGGACAAGAAAGTGCCCCGATAGCGAAGGCAAACACGACTCTTGTTCTCCTCAGTGTGTTTCCCTTGCAAAACCAAGCGCAACCCAAAGCCAGCCAACCAGGCCTGTCAGTAGTTATCCGTCAGTCCAGCACCCCAGTCCCAACTCCACCGGGGAACAAGCGGCCGGTATCCCGCCGTCTCAAGATTTCAGAAAGAACCTAGGCCAGGTTCTAGAAGGAGAACGGACCCATCTCCGGCGCTCTTGACTCTCATCTTCCAGCGGGAAGTACCTCTTCACTGACACGCTGCCCGAGAAGAGACTTGCACGCCGGTCGCCGAACCCTCGGCGAAGTTGCGAATCGACGGCATCTTTCATATTCTTTGTGGCGCAAACCGTCCTCAGCAGCAGCAGCCCCCTGACTAGAGACGGGCAGCCAAGACGCACGCTTCGGCAGCACTCGAGTCGTTGCCATCAGCGGCCCGGTCCACTCGACCAAGAAGAGGAGGATCACCACATTTCTTACACAAACGTCAAGAAAACCGGGGAGCTCTTGCGGCCTTTTTTCACTTGTGTCATTGAGGCTCCGCACAACGTCGACCGACTCGTTGCTGGTCATTAATCACTTTTCTGGTGGCAGTTCAAATTCCACGCCCTCTTTATTATTATTACTGTTATTTTTATTTTACAAATTTTCGCTCTCCTGCCAATACAGGCACGATAGATTGACTGCCTTCTACCAGGGGCCTGGATCCCGGGGCATCGCCTTCACCGTTTGCTCCGCAGGGGGTTTTTCCTCCTTATTCGCCCGCAGACCTTTCATTGGGGTCCAGTTCATGGGTTTGTCGAGCAGGGGCTGACGGCAAAGTCCAGAATAACAAGTTTGCAACGGCCACTGACTTCACAAGTCGACCATAAACCAGTGCTGTTTGGCCCAGTTACCCGTCTGGCGAGTCCTTCGGACTTTATCTCCGTTTATCCTGCGCTTTGGGCTTATCCGTTATCGAGTGTCGGGCGGGGGAAAGCCAGACGGCACCTCCCCAAAGTTGTGAGACAGGCATTTGGACAAAAGAACGGCAAGACCAGGAATCTGTCTACGTGCCCCCAGTGACCCGTGGACAAAGAAGCAGGAGGGGACGAAAGAAGGGTTTGGGTGGGTTCGGGGCAGACGACTACGGCACCGGGCGTCCCGACGAGCTGGGTAAGGGGCTGAGCGAGGCGTTTCTTGGTCTGATTCCTTGTTGTGAGAAGATCGACTACTGCAGCCACAGTCGTTCTTCAGGACTTCAGGACTTGCTGAATCCCGCATCGCCGCGCCGCCAAGTCCGAGGAAAGAAACGAGAAGAAGGGCGAGTTGACGTCGACATCGACGCCATCGTGGACGTCTGCCAACCACGAGGCCGCGGCCAACAAACCAAGTTTCGGACAGTCGATTCTTGGGGCGATTCAATCGCGTGCCCCCCCCCCCCCCCCCTCTTCTCTTTGAAAGTCACAGCGCTGTACGTAGTAAATGACCAGCGCGGGGTGACCCAGCCCCACTTTAGGTGCAGCGATTCGGAGGGACATGGACGGCGAAATGGAAGAGAGGGAAAAAAGTACAAGGGTACGTCCACAGACGTTTGGTCCCCCACCACGCTAAGGTAATCAAGCATCTTTTTCTCATGGCAGCACCTGTGACTCTCCGTCGACAACCACATTGCACAAATTTCAAAACCCTCTCCCCAACCTACGACGACGGCAAACGGCCAATTGCACGAGACAACGATAATAGAACAAACCCTCTGCCGATTCATCATACCCATCCTATCATCGTCAACCGCCATGCCCGAGGGAACGACCCCGGCTCGAGGCGCCGGTAGGGCTCGCGGCCGAGGAGCGAGAGGCAGAGGTGCAGGAAGAGGAGCTGCTGCCAGTGTCACACCAAGCGCGGAGACGCCCGCGCCGACATCCAGACCTTCCTCGGCACTGGGCACTGCTTCGGCAACTGCAGGGCCTGCCAGAGACTCGGCAACTCCCAGGCCAGCGCCGACGCGGGGCACCTCAGTCGGCAGATTTCGCCCCAAGGTCGTGCGCAGAGACGAAGCCGCAAGAGACGCCATCGCACGACAAGAGTTGGAAAAAGACAATGCGAGGGCAAAGGCTGAGGCTCGAGCGCAAGCTCGCTCCCGAGGTCGTAGTCGGCGAGCTCGTGGAGATGCCATGGGCAGGGGTGGTTTCATGTCGCGAACTGCTGTTGCCAGCGGTCCCTTCTCACAAATAAATATCGAGGGTATGTCCGGTAGTGTTTGTTCGGCGGAAGATACAAAACTAACATTGCCCAGGAGGCGGAAGATCTGGTGGAGGCTGGGGAGGTGGCGGCGGCGGCGGCGGTGGTGGTGGTTTCTTCGGTGGCGGTGGGGGGAGCAGAGCCAAGAGAGAAGGCGGTGGCTTTGGAGAGGCATCTGGCCATCGCGAAGCCCGAATCAACGCCGACAGGCTCGCCGGATACGCGGTTGACCGCGAGCCAGACTCTGACGACGAAGCGACAGCAGCCCTCATCAGCTCGAAGCCCGATAATATCTGGCCTATGGGCATTGCTCGAATCGACAAGAAGGAGGAGAAGAAGGTCATCGCGACCTCGGCCGAACTCGAGGCAGAAGAACAAGGAAAGGCGGAAGAAAGTCTATGGGTTGATGGAAATGAGTCTTGGGCCGGCGCCATTCCTCGGGTGGAGGAAGAGACCAAGGTCTGGCATGCGGCACCCAAGGGCATGGTCCAGGTCAAGGCAGAACCCGGAGCTGAACCAGGCGCCATGGACATCGCGCCGGTTGATTTCGACGTCCGAGTCAAATCCTCGACCCCTGAAGCCGAAGAAAAGGTCACGCCTGAACCGAAGACGAAGAAACCAGCGGCTGACCCTGAGGTGGAAATGATCACACACGATATGCAACTTCTATTGGGCGAATTGGGCACCGTTTCCGACGAGAACTCCAAGGCACCCGAAACCGAAGCTGTACAGGACAAGGACGGCCGATTATATCTCTTCCAGTTCCCCCCCCTGCTCCCACCATTGCATCCTGCGGCTGCTCCCAAGGTCAAGCCAGAGCCGGATGACGTTGTCATGCTGGACCAGCATAGCGAAGCGGTCGATCTCACCAACTCGGAAGAGAATATCAAAGCCAAGGCCGAGGAGGACATTGATCTGACCGACATCAACCAACTTGTTTCCCAGGCCGGTATGATGGGCAAACTCAAGGTCCGCAAGTCCGGCAAGGTCGAGTTGGATTGGGGTGGACGAACTCTGGAGCTCAGTCCGGCAGCGGGCATGAACTTCTTGACCACGGCAGTGATCGTGGAGGAGTCGGACGAGAAGACGAAGCAGGGTGTTATTGGCGGTGACAGCATCGGTATGGGCAAGATCATGGGCAGATTTGTCCTCGCACCCACCTGGGGCGACGAGGAAGAATGGGACGTCGACCCGGATGATCTTGTTGTCCACAACGAGTAAGGCTAATAGTCAGCGCCAATGGACGAATGTGGCACAGCGCCACCGCCAACGACATGCGCCACTGCTGTATCGGCGGATCTGACGGAGGAAGAAATAAAAAACAAAAAGGGAGCCAGTGGCTCCGACACTAAGCTTTCTGGGGGGGCAGTGGATAGACAAAAGAGAAAGATACCCTTACATTAGTTCGGACTGCTGCTAATTGGGACGAACCTGAGGGACGGCGTCGTCCCGTCGGTCTTCCCCACACTCCGCACATGAGACCCTCCGTGAACTCAATCCCCAAGCCGCGGCAACGGCGCAATTGCTTGTGGTGTGTCGTACAAACTTGTCGCGACGGTCTCCTCAATCCAACTTCTCCAGACTGGGTCTTTCGAGTTGGTGACGGTGAGAGGAGATCATTGTAGAATGCTGGCTGTCGCTTCGTGCACGAAATTTGCACCATCAACTCAGTGACCTACTTCCATCTACCCATACGGTGTCACCCCCGAGTTCATGAGTGAGGAATCCGGAGCCGTCCAACATGAGCGAAGAAGCAGGGCCCAACGCCTCGGATCCTCTCCATGTCATAATCATCGGCGCCGGCCTCGCAGGCCTGGCCACCGCCCTCTCTACCAAGCTCGCAAACCCCTCGCACCGCGTCACGATCCTCGAGGCCGTCAAAGAACTCCAAGAAGTCGGTGTAAGTCACCCTTTCACAACTCCATCGCCCGTCAAGCTTCCTCCCCTCACAAATACAACCACAGGCCGGCCTCCAACTCACCCCCAACGCAACCCGCCTCCTTGAGGCCTGGGGCCTGAACCCGACCCTTTCCCCCCTCGCGACCCGTCCTTCGACCCTCTCCGTCCACCGTTACGACGGCACCCGCCTTCTCGCCCACGAACCGCAGCTCCAGGAATCCATCCAGTCCCGTTACGGCTATCCCTTCTGGGGACTCCACCGTGTCGAGCTCCAGCGCGCCCTTGTCGACCGCTGCATCGCCCTTGGCGTCGAGATCCGCCTCTCCTCGCGCGTTCGCTCCGTAGACTTTGCCCGCGCCGTCGTGACCCTCGACCAGGAAGACCCCGATGCCGCCTCCGCCTCCGTGCCTGGCTCCACAGTTGCCGGCGACGTCGTCGTCTGCGCCGACGGCATGTGGTCCGCCACCCGCGCTCAGTTCCTCAACCGGCCTTCACCTCCGGCGCTGACCGGCGACTTGGCTTTCCGGATCGCCATCCCGATCGACTCCCTCAAAGGCCCCCACAAAGCCGAGCTCGAAGCCTTTATCAAATCCGAAACGGTTCACTTCTGGGTTGGCCCGCAGTCCCACGGCGTGTCTTACACCGTGAAACAGGGCCGCATGCTCAACCTGGGTCTTCTGTCCCCGGACAACCTCCCCGAGGGCTCGACAAAGGTCCTCGGCGACGTTGAGGAGATGCGCTCCCTCTTCTCCAATTGGGACCCCCTCCTCCGAAAGCTCCTGGACCAGGTTGAGAGCGTTCACAAGTGGAAGCTCTGCTGGATCGAGCCCCTCGACGAATGGGCCAGCGCCGACGGCTCCTTCTTCATGGCCGGAGATTGCTGCCACCCGATGCTCCCCTATCTCGCGCAGGGCGCAAACTCCTCTCTGGAAGACGGTGCCGTCCTGGGCTACCTCCTCGGAAAAGTTGGTGGGCGCCAGACAAAAGCCGCGCAGCTCCCCGCGGCAGCGACCATGTATCAGCGCCTGCGCATGGGTCGCGGGCAGCGCATCGTCATGGAGTCGTTCCGGCAGCGCGACGACTTCCACATGCCTGATGGCCCCGAGCAGGAACGCCGCGACGAGATCATGACGGCTTCGTTGAGGCCGGGAGGGGAGCCGCAGCCCGGGTTCCCGTCGCGGTGGACGTGTCCTGACATTCAGAGGTTCCTGTACTCGTACGATGCATACGCAGAGGCAGAGAAGGCTTATAACCAAGATCCGTATTAGGTTGTTCAAGATGTTTGGTTGCATTAGCTTCGCCTACAGGCGGGCGTTCGACTCTCGGTTTATCCGACATGGCTTCAGTGCCCGCACCAAGCGACGCGGTTCAATGTACATTCTGCCTTCATCAGGCGTCTAAGTGTTATCCTCTTCATCTCCATTGTTCCATCGTCTCTCTCGTTGTGTACCTTTTCCCATCTGAAGTCTATGTCGGCCGTTCGTACAGAAAACCCCTGGAGCGCAGCCTATATCGCTCCTGTGCCCTTGCGTAAATGCGCCCGTATGCTCCTTGAAACTCGTGACGCCTTTAGAATGTGATACAACGTGAGTTTGAGGCCGGAAGTGTGATCATCGTCGTCCTTTCCCGGCCGATGTTATCTATCCCTGCGGCCCCCAAGACCAACGCGTCCGCTGTGTTGGCTCTGAGCGTCGAGACCATCGAGATCGACTGAGGACGCGCTCGGAGACCCGATTCGATCACCCCGCCAGATGTTGCTCGCTTTGTCCCCTTCGATAACGTACATTTCGCTTTTAGAGATACTGCCTCGTCTTCGGTTTGGCGGCGCCATAAAGTTTGCGTTGAGCTGTCCCCTTGTTTCCTCCGAGCCGGCTTGCGCGAATGGAGACGAGTATCCGATTCTGGAGTTTGGCTGTGGTATCGGTTCGTGCTTGCCCATGCCACCGAGCTCCAGGTCCGTGTCTACATCATCGACACCGTACGGGTCGTTGCGCGGTACTGGTCGAGGTGCCGTTCGTGTCGTCCCTGATCTCACTCCCCCGCTGATCGCGCCGCTCATACCAGGCGTTCGGTCGGTCGAGGTAAATCCGCTAAGTCGCCATGCTCGGAGAAGAGGTCGGATGGTGACTAAACTAGATGCCACGATCGCAACACCAGGCTCGACCAAAGTCCAGACCATGGCGTCCGTTCCCGTGACTGTAGTTGAGTTAGTACTACCCATGGTGGTGCTGAAATACGTGTTTCATCAGGAGCGTTCAGGGGCGGGTAAGGGCCGTACATAGGATATCGGTTAGATCGCTGAGGTCGGCAAGGAACTTCAATCTGATGAGAGTCGCAATGCTGGCACTGAGTTTTGTTAGCATGTTTTACAAAACCAGAACAAGGTTTCAGAACCTACAATATCCCAAGTCCAAGAATCACGATGACCGTCGCTTTGGCCTGTTTGGTCATCTTGACGCTCCAAATCATAGGAATAGGGAGAAGAGCCTCGAAGTCGGTCAGTACTGTCTCGAGGGGATATATGCTACTGTGCGAGACTGAAAGGACTTACATATAGCCAATCGCTCAGAATAGTCATGACACTGATGGAGTAGGCTGCTGCCACAACGGCGTCCGGCGACACGCATTTGGAATTAAGAATAGCATAATCCCACTGTGCCTCGACTGGAGAGCACTGAAAAACGTTCCAGAAGAAGATGACCACACTCCAAACAGTCACAATGGCTAAACTAACATAGATGATCCAGTTGTAGAACTTCGAATTCGAAAGTCGCAGCAGGAAAAAGCCAATGCTCAGCTTGATGAATAGCATATCAAGGACATATGTGGCGGTAGCCAGGGCTTGGTACTGTACGATGGTATTAGTAAATGCCATTGAAGTAGCCCGGTCCAAAGAAACGTGCCATTAGAGACGAGACCTCTTTTCTCTCGTCCAGGGCCTTATTGTGATGGCCCAATCCATCCTTTACACCAAGAAGGATAAAAGAGCACGAAAGAGTGAAAACAATCTAAGATGGAGCATTATTATAGTGACCGTGGCTATTTCGCCGAAAGAAGGGACTTACCTGGGCCGCCACCATGAACCAGTCATCGATTTGGAAGCCCTTGGTCATGAAAGCTCTCACATAACATCTGAGAACGACGGAAAACCAGGAGAGGACAAGAAACGCGATGGCAGTGGTTGCGAGAGCACCACCATTGCTCTCTGATAAATCCACCTCAGCCATAGGGCTGTGTGGTGCCGTGATAATAGAGGGAGTGACAGTGGGAAAAGAGCATCACCAAACGGGGGAGAGAAAGAAAAGAAAGCGACAGCAAGACAGGGTGGTTACATATGCGGAACTATGGGATTTAGTCTGATCAGCCGCGAAGGGCGGCGCCGAGAAACCCCAGGGTCGGTCCTGGTTAGGTAGGTCCTTGGGTAGGCTGGAACCCATGGAATGGAATCCTAACTTCCCGAAGGCGGGTCCAAGAGGGACGGCAAGTCTGAGACCCCGGAGATAGGCCCCAGTAGGCAGGGTCACCATGTGGAGAGAGAGGAGGGCCCGAGTGTGCCAGTTCAGAACGGCGGCATGGATAGTGATCGGATGTGTTATACAGGCGGTGGGACGACATGGGAGTTTTTGGTTGTGTTTTCTTGCAGAATGTGTCTTTGAATTCAAAAATAAGTCGTGTCTGAGTAGCGGACCGACGCTGTGTGTGCGTGTGTGTGTGTGTGTGTGTGTGAGAAAGTGAGAGAGAGGCGCTCGTAAGGTTGTGCAAGGTAGGGGAGACTAGAAAAGTTGACGGGTTCGTATGCTGCGTGGCGATTTTCAGTCTGAACAGTATGCCAGAACGCATAAAGTATTAGACTGCACACTTCTGTAGTAAGGCTTCACTGATGCAACTTGCAGAGTCACCTCACGGACATACGTGATGAGGGTTGCAGGCTGTAGACCGCAGGCGAGACGCACATCTAGGGGGCCCGGGAAGTGGGAAGCAACGAGGAGGAGGGCGTCCCCCGAGAGGTCAACAACAAACGAACCAATACCTCTTCACAACTCATCTCGCGGGTGCGAGAGCTCTCTTGCCCTATAGTGCATGCTCGTCTGTGGTTATGACTAGAAAGACAGAGAGAGAGAGAGAGGGGGGGAGGGAGGGAGGAAGGGAGAGGAGCGATGTGCGAGAATAAGTGGCGTCTGCTGCTGGACCGCTACTCTTCTGGGCCAGCTGCAGAGGAGCACTTGCAACGCCGAGGTTAGGTTGGTCGAGATCTCGTCACGTAAGTAATCATTCGAGATTGCCAGGTTCCTGATACGTGTTGGTGGCAGGCAGAACACTACCACGAAACCAAAAGGTGCCAACGGAACAAGCTACCGGGACTGGTCCGTTGTTTCTGTTTGCTGCTGAAGCACCGAAATTTGTCGTCGGCGGGGATCCCTTCATGATGGAGCACACAATGGAGCTAGAAGCTTAGATTCGAATCTGGGCCAGTGGTTCGTCTGCACAACATAAAAATCAGCTCCGCCGAACATGGACGCGTCCTGGACCGGGCCCAGTGATTTGGATGATCCCTGGACGTCGGCGGCATGATATCATGCGCGCTAGTAGCACTATCGCAGAACGTATGGCTGAATTGGTGTTTTGCCCGTCAAGCATAAAATGCGCTAAGCATCCACTCTGGTATATGATGGAGAGATGTCGACAAGTCGGATCCAACGAGCCGAACTAAGCGGGAGAAAAGGCGACGAAGTGGCAGCCCCTGGGTTGGGTTGCAGTCGCAGGCCGGTTGCAAGTCGCTTTCGGATGTAGCCTGGATGAAGGAGGGGTGGGAAAAGCGGTCTGTCTCTGGTTGGAAGACATACATAACTCTGCTGAGAGGGTGCATTGGCAATAGGTAACGCGGGAGAGCTGCAAGAAGGCCAAGAGCGCCCGAAGGTACAGAAGGCGCGCAGGACCCTGCTCTGGTACATACAGGAGGTCCACGTCCCATCCATCGTCCCAATCAGGGGCTTCCAAGCCTTCCCAGTCTTCAGCGGTGCGGGGACGGAGATGGTCCCGGATCTTCAGAGGGCGGCGACGAGATTGAACGTCTGCTATTCGGTGGTTGGTTTGTATCGTTGACACACGACGCAAACTTTTACCTGACCAGACGAAAATAGTGCCGTCGGCAGATGAAAAGATGCAACTCGCTCGCGTACAGTCTCTCCAAAACGAGCCGACGGGTTCGCGAGAGAGGGGCGCACTGGGTGTTCAGGACCACACTTTGCCAAAGTCTAAGTGAGTGTTCCGTGTTCCTGAATCCATGGCCTTCCCCTAGGCTCTCCTGGTGTTGTGTGTTTGTGCCTGAGCCAGCAAGGGGCCCTCGCCCCGAATTGACAAAACAGGGACTCCCCGCTCTCGTCCAATAGCACGCTTTGTCTAGACGTGCTGTTGATGATTATGGGGGTTGATGCCTGTAATCCTTCAGCTCTGGAGATTGCCAAACCGAAAGAAAAAAAAAGCTTGCCCGCGATGACAAGTGGAGGCTTTGGGGGGCTCTCCCACCCTCGGGAGGAGACAAGGTTGAATGTTCTTAATCATTGGGCTATTTGATGGCGACATGGCGAAACAGGGGATCCCTGGATGGATGGATGGATGCAAACTAGTAAGAGGCGCATGCTTGTGAGTTGCGTGTAGGGGCATAACGGAAACCCGGTCGACACGCGTGCTCGGTGTTGCAAAATGAAGCCTTCCCTTTCCAATTGACCCATCCGAGGCTAACAAGGTCGAAGGAGAACGAGACGTCGCCGTTGAGGCGAGGGAGCACAGACGTGGCTCTAGAAGCAGATTGGAAGGGCATCGCGAGGAGTCGAATGATTCTCTTAGACCGGTGTCGGGTGGGATGAGACTTGGCGGCGAAAGAAGAGCGAGGGCCGGGAGGCCTGGACTGTCATGCCCGTGCCGTGCCGTGTGCCTACTCTTCCTCCTCTCTTCTTCTGGACTTCGCCATGCAACAGGTAATAATAACACCTACACCTGCGCCGACGGCCGAGGCGAGGTAGTAGCCGAAGCGTACCTTGCATAGGCAGCATGCAGGCATCGAGGGGCTGCATAAGTAGAGCAGACATTGTTTCTCGCTGCCCATTTGCTGCGCGGCTTAGGTACCGTGGTACTTCGGCTATACATCTAGACCAAAGTGGATGTTGACAACCCTACGAATCTTGAGGATGGAAGGAGGCCATGCATCGCATCGAAGAGCACCAACGCCGTTTTCTTCCCAAAGGGCGAATGGGAAGGAAGGCAGGCGCAGCAACGGAGACGCAGCTCGTATGTTCTATGGAGGGCAAGCCACACCTTACGACCGTATGCGTACTTCACCATTTGGTCTCCTGCACGTCACGTATTCAAAAGTTGACCGACGAAAAACGCCGGAAAAGGACGAAACGATACCTCCACTCTCAATATTCCTCGTGGTTGATGAGATAGTTATCGCGTACTTGAGCTGGCGGGATGTGCACGGAAGGACGGGTGTCCAAAAAACGAAAAGTGCGCTCTGGTGGCCCTGGTTGTATCTGCAACTCATTCTTTATCGGCCATCGAGGGATTGCATACCCAGGTATCGGTGCTGCATATCCAATCCCAGGTTGCCCACACCAGGCTCCGAGGTACAGCAGTTTTGTTATTCAGTTTTACTGCACAGACACGTTTTAACCTGATCCCCTCGGCTCTCTCTCTCTCATGCATATCAGGAGCAGCAAGGCTCTGCCTCGCCGCCCACCACGCCCCGATGGCAGGCGAATCCTTCAATAACAGCCTTCACCAGGGCCAAGCGTTCTGCACGGGGGCTAAACGACTAGCCGGATCTGACCAACCTAGATGCTGAACTGTACGCCCCGGTCTCGGAAGGTTCTCCGTTGTATAGCCAAACAATGTTTGCCAGTGGCTGGGTCTTGCGCTCTCACAACTATCAAGTCCACAAACACTCGTTTGTCTTAACCCTCTTCGTTTCCACTGCTGGGTGTACAGAGTAAGAGGTGACTGGATACCATCGCTGCACGACCGCTTGCTCGGCCTTGGGCTTTTGCTGCCAGTGTATGGTGAAACCGATCATATGAGTGGATTCGAACCCATGCCGTGAGTGTTACCGCTAGAAGACGACCCAGTCCTACTCTTCCTGTCATTATGACGGATCGGACCAGGAGGGGTTTCAGTCTCAAGGATATGCCACACGGGCATTCCATCGCGCACGGACGCGGGGCCCTCATCTAAGTGACAGGTGCCACGCACAAAGGCCAAGAGAGCTTTCGTCTTTGTTGCCATGTTAAGGCCGAGGAGGACTTCGCAGCTGGCGACAGGAATGCCATCGTAGGTGCGGGACACTGCCGTAAGGTCATACTGCAGTTATTGCAGTTCGTTGTGGACGGGGGACTCATGAGAGACTGATTGAGAACGGATGGCCAGCAGTCGGCAACTACTTCGAAATGATAATTCGCAGGTCGCAACCCGTCGTTACATCGACCGCAGGTTCGGTTCCCGCTCAGACGTTGGCGCCCAGCGTCAAATCGCACATGCCTGGGCAACAATGGTCACGAAGTTGAATCGCCATCGAGTTGGGAAAACAACATCGTTGAACTGGACTCGACAGTTAGGTCCACGGCCTTCTGAGTCGGGTTTGATGGGGCTGTGGTTCAGGACTGACAAAACAACAGAAAACTGCAGACGGGTACTGTGGATGAAGGGGGAAGAACGTAAGAAGCTGTTGAGGAGCACAGTTCTCTGGCTGGGCTCTGCAGAACATCAGATGGTTCCTCCTCGCGCTGAGGTGACGCTGGTATCGCGCTGAGTGCGAAGAGGATGGAATTGAAGGAGTAAAGGTGCAAAAAGCGCGCGCCGGCAGCCGGGCCAGGTCAGGAAATGGAAGGCCTGAAACGGTCGTTCTCGGAGACGGATGCAAGGACGGGAATCCGGAAGACGGAAGGCCCCACCCACCCCTCCATGCCCTCATTGCTATCAGCAGCTCCGGACACGCTGAACACCGCACCGTTGCGCGACAAACAGTCTCGTCGCACAGAGAAATCGCTTTTTTTTTTAACAACCTCTTTTACAACCCCCCGCGGACCAAGGTTGCCAACGACTCACCAACTTGACATATCTCAGCCCTTCCACGTCGCGCTGAGCATCCATCGGAGGATTCAGGCTCTTCGGGTCCCTTCTATTTTGCCTGTCTTGTATCGCTCTGCCTTGCCGCACCCTACGACTTGACCCACGCATAGGGCAACACACTACCGGTGACCATACAATTCAAGCCAGACTGTCGCCGCCATGTCCGGTTCTTTGAAATTCACCGAGCATCATTACGCCCCCGACAACGAGCTCCAGAAGCTAGGTGTTTGGGAACTCGCCCAAAACGCAGACAATGCAGCGGGGTACTGGGTAATGTGAGTTGTCCACACTTCTGCGATAGCTTCGCACATGTCGCCGCTTTTGGACAAACGTTGACACTCGCAACTAGCTACATCCACGGCGGTGCCTGGCGTGATCCTCGGAAGACCTTCCATGGGTTCGAGCGCTCCATTGAGGAAATCGTCAAGGCCAGCTCGATTCCCAAATCCGAGATTCGCGGCTTCATCAGCATTGACTATCGCCTCTCTCCGCACCCCTCCTTCCAGCAAGACCCCGCTGTCACCCCGCCAGCGAAACTTCGTTGCGCGCAACATCCGGACCATCTCCGTGATGTCTGGTCGGCGCTCGCCTTCTTGCAGCGCGAGTACGATATCCAGGACCGTTACATCCTGATCGGACACTCCGCCGGCGCCACCTTGGCCCTCCAGCTGCCGATGGGACCTGTTGCGCTCGGCGCCGCCCCACCACCAGAGGTCAAGATGCCGGCTGCATTTATTGGCGTGTCCGGCATCTACGAATTGTACGACTTCAACGCCCGTCACGACGAGAACTATACCCAGTTCATTGTCGCTGCCTTTGGCGAAGACCAAGAGTCCTGGAACAAGGTCGTGCCGGCGAGTTTCTCGGGCAGCTTCAGGGACGCCTTGCCTGCGCAGAACCTCATCTTGCTGGCATGGTCTCCCGACGACTCGCTTGTTGACGAGCCTGAGATTGACAGCATGGCGTCGAAGCTGAAGACGGATGGTGTCGAGTGCACAGTCGTCAAGAACCTCACTCACGACCATGACTTTGTCTGGGAGGATGGCAAGCAGATTGCACGGCTACTTTCGGAAGCCCTCGATTTACTGAGGAAGTAGTAGAATTCGACATTGCACCGGGAACAAATCGTCTTCAAATTTCTTGCGTCTTACATTGCGAACGATCGGCAGCTCGTTAAGTTGGCTGATGACTTTTTACTTACTTACAAATATACCATTTTCTTTTGTTCTCACCAGCCAAAACACCTGTAACCTCTTCGTCTCGACGTGTCGCTGTTGTTGCTTCTCCTCTTTCCATTACAACTTAGCTTTCCAAGCCTTTCCTGCCTTTGCACCCCTCGCTGCTGCAATGGTCAGTGAGCCTGCTATCATCATGGCGCCGCCCCATATCTGAGCCCCGAGATACTGTCCGCCAGCCCTGTCAATGATGGCGCCGGCCGTTGGAGGCCCAGCCAAGGTTGCAAAGCCCGAGATCGTTGCAATCATCCCAAACCGCGTACCCATCTTCTGCGGGTCCGTCGTCAGGCTTGCCGTTGAGCCTACAAATACTCCTTGTGATGCTCCATTAGCCAACCCGAAGAAGACGCTGAAGACATACATGCCCGTCTTTGTCTCTACGCCAATCCATACAAACTCCATGCACCCCAGGAAGAACATGGTCAGCATGAACATGTTGATGGGGCCGACATGGCGGTCGGCCAGCCAACCAACAACTGGTCGAATGGGTATGCCCATGCCGTTGGTGATGAGAAGCAGCGATACCGACTCGGTTGTCGAGAAACCCACAATCTTACGAGCATATGTATTGATCTATCACATTCATCAGCACACGTCTTGGGCTCGCAGGACGGCTGTTTGCGACTGACGTAGAAGAAGCCAAAATATAGCGCCATGAAATAGAAGAACACTCCCAAGGTGAACAAGATGTACGGCCCCTCCCGAAAAGCCGTCCACTCGATCAGCGGACCGGACTTTCTGGGCGGCAGTCGGGGCCGCAAAAGCACATTGGCTATCGTCGCCACGGCGAGCGCAACAAAGGCAGAGCAGCGTACGGCCCAGGGGAATCCAACTTGGGGAATGAGGTACTGTAAGGTGGATGGAAAGATGAGGCTGCCAACGCCGGTACCGGTTGCCGAGATGGCCAGCGCCAAAGACCGCTTTTCCTTGAAGTAGGACCCGATGATTGCAACGCTCGGCATGAAAAGGACGCCAAGACCCATGCCAGTGCAGACACCCTGGGCGAGCATGATTTGCAAGTATTGAGTACAGAGACTAGTCATGAACGAGCCGAAGACGACAAAGCCGCACCCCACAAAGACGGCATGTCGAGCGTACCCGGCGTCCGTCAGCCGGCCCGAGACGGTGCATATCGCAAACGTCAGGAAGATCTGCACCGAGCCGATCCACGAGACTTGGGCCGCGGGCAGGTGCAGCTTCTCGGTGTAGTAGAGCTGGTAGACCCCGAACGTCGCCGGGTAGCCCCACGCCAGCGCGTTGAGCATGTTGCCGGCCAATACCTGGGACCAGGCCGTCCATCCTCCTTCCGGGTACACGAGGTCGTGCTCCGCAGACCACTCGCGGACCTCCTCGGGGCAACCCGCTTCCAGGGTCCCGTTCGGGCTCTTCTCCGCGGCGTCGGTGCTGCAGTCGCCACCGCGGGCGTGGCTTCTTATAGGGGTCGTTCCGTCCGGCATGATGTTTCTCGATTACACACGTACGGTATAGGATCACAGCTGGTGGAATATTTGGAGAGGCGCTTCGACAAGTGACTGGTCGGGTCCATTGATCCAAAGTCCAGACAGCTGGCAAGTAGGGCGATGGCCTAGATAAGACGTCGTTATCAAGATATTGTTGGAAACGAAGACCATCAAAGTATCATATCCGAAAAAGAAAAAAAAGATTCAAGGCGGCTGCATGCCTATTAGTAACCTATCTTTACTCAACGGCCGAAATCGCACCATTTTTATCCTGACGGCCGAAAGACTCGATGACGAACCGTCTTGGCCGCAGAGCGTGCCGGGGCTTATTCCCGCTCTATAACGGTCGGAAGCAGAAGGCTTAGCTTCCCTTCACGAGATTTTCTACGCCCTACGCTACCGTCCCTCAGCTTCGACAGTTGGACGTACGCCCTAGTGACATGCGCATCTGCGCCCTGCGGCTTTGGGGGCAGCAGTTCGGCACGATGGCGCGTTGGCCGAAGGGTTCCGAAGGGGCAAAAGAATGGTGTCCCGTACGGCTCCTTCTCCAGTATCAGTCGGTCAGCGAATTCCGGGGAGGCATGTGGAGGAGTGGAGTCTGATGAAAGAAACCTGTCCGTCCGGTGGTCTCGTTGGTCGGCGCAGAGACCGATGTTGCGAGAACCAGCCACCGGCCGGCCCCCCCTCCCTGGCGAAATTCGCCATTCTGAGCTGTCACGACTGCCTTCACAGTGGAAGGGATCTCAACCGAGTGTCGGCCGACTGAACAAGGCCCTTACGTGACTCGAGCAAGTACACCAATGGATGCGGTCCGATTGGGCGCCGGCGGTCCTCCGCCGCGCAGTAGGGGGCTGTTTACCCGGTGCGGACGTGGCCGACATACTGCACAGTGATGGGCCTGCCTGGGCTCAGTGGTTACCTGCATTGGCGCCTTGTCGGAAATCCCCGCCGAGACAGAAACCAAATGGGAGGCGAAGACGAGGTCGTCAAGTGGTGATTGGGGTTGGCGCAAACCATGTTTTTCTGGGCGTGGGGTTCTGTTTTGTAAATACGCCTTGCGATTTTGGGCTTTATGATGACAGAAACAACATCCGGCCCCGAACAGTGTTTCGAGGTAACAATAATAAGTCACCGGGGGGAGGTGAGGTCCTCGCCTCCAATTTCATTTTCCCCTACAACCCTCGATACACCCGAGTCATCTACCTTTTGACATAAACACCAGTAACAAGCCGGTCTGCGGGCATAGCTTTGGGATACCCAAACCGTCCAAAAGAACCCAACAAACTTCCCGGCGAAAACGCAGCGACAGCGGAAGGCGCACGGACCCAAGCGCCCCGCTCGGGAAACCCAACCTCGACAACCCCCGCCCGCGCCGAATCGGATGCGAGGCGCATTCCCGTCCGTTATGGTTTGTTCACCGTCTCGCCCGTCGCATCGCAAGCGCATCGCATCGCATCGCATCGCATCGCGCGACAGCGCAGCGCAGATGTTCATGTCGCATCACTGCCGCCCAGCCCTCACTGCGCGTCCCGAGTCGCAATGAAAAGAGCCTACATTCGAGGACCCAAACGTGAGACTCACTCATGGACTGTACAAGACGACGGCCCACTCTCGTCACCCGTCGTAAGCCATCGTCATTCATGGCACCGCATCGAACCCCTACCTCTCTCTGGCTGAGCGATCGCCTTTCGGGCGCACACAAAGCGCATCAACCTCCCCCCTCCCCCCCTAACGCCAGCCGTGCCGCCCAACCCGAATAAACGTCGTCACCAATTACCCTCAAACACATTGCGCAACCTCGACTCCAGCCTGCTATCTTACCCACCCTCCCCGGCTTTCCCTTGGGCGCAAGGGAACGGAAAGCTCTCACAATAAAAAACAATGAGAGACGGCTCGTTTCTCGCGTTTTCTTTCTGGTGTTTGCCACCACGGTCGCAGACTCCCCTTCACACCCCCCAAGGTTCGCGACCGCGGCGTTGCGACACAGCTTCTACCAGTGAAACACGCTGAACACCTCAAAAGGCTAAAAATCCCTCCAATCCCAAGCCGTGCTGCGCCAACGTTTTAACCTCCCCAATTCAGTACCGAAAAACAACAGCGGGTGAAGGGACCGCCCGCCCTCCCTCCCAAGTAATAAAATGTAAACAAACAAACAACAACAACGCGCATCGCTGCTCGCATTGCGCGCACGGCGACTCCTTCTGCGAGTCAAGAAACCCAACATCGCTGCACACCGCCTCTATGCAAAACCCAATCCGTAACTCATTCGCCTCCATAACCTTCTTAGCGCGCAAAACCCTCATTAAAAAGTGATAACAAAAAATAACATAACGCAATGAATGGCAGGGGGGAGGGGAGAAAAAAACAACTCAATCGCACTTGCGCATGCATGCACTTAATGCATTCAATTATCAAAATGCATCCGCACTTCATTCCACTTCACCACACAACACACACACACACACACACACATATACACTTATAATGAGGCTGTTCCCACGAAGAACCACACAGGTGCGGGGGGGGAGTTCTCCCAGCGCGCGTGTGGTGCGGGGTCCTTCTTGAGAACCTCGAATGACGTAATAATCCGGGAGCTCTCGTACCTCGCGCTGGAAGCTTAACAATTCGTGGCGCGCAATCAAGTCGGAGCCCCGAGCTTTAGCTTCCCGTGTTAGTCGCGACGCACGGCTCAGTCCGTCGCGCACACTGTGCGACTGTGCTCCCACGGTATCCGCCGGCGCCGGTAAGGCAGGCTGATCGAGGCTGGACCCATAAATAAAACGGCAAGCAAGCACCAGCCAACAGGTCCAGCCACACCATCCCAACTCACCCCCCCTCACACACCCCCCTCCCCGCCCGAGCCGGAACGGGATGCAACGGCGAGAACCGCGCGCTAGAGCCTAAAGTAGCCTAGCCCCGCACCCATCCTTCAACGACTTCCGTTCTACTCTGCCCCCGCTCCGCGCCGTCGGATGCAATGTCATCGCTTTGGACGGCCGTCCCTGAGTTGTCGCATCACGCCAATCGCATTGCGCAACATCACGGTGCATCTCGCTTTACATGATCAATGTGTTTTTTTTCTTTCTTTGGCTTTCCTTACAGAAAACTTTGCCACTAACAAAAAAAAAAAAACCAGTCGTATCATAGCCGCATCTTCTCTCTCTTTTGCTCCCCCCCCCAACCATCCGTCCCCAATCGCATCCAGAGAGGGACAAATGAAAACAAGAGCAAGCCCAGTCGCGCAAAAAAGCTTCATCTCCCTCTCCAGTATAGGAAATCACAAAACCCCCAGGCAAGCGATCCTAACTTCCCATCACGGACAATTTCAACTTTGCGCGAGCCCCAGTACCGTCTCGCCTGCCAACGTTTGGATCGCCGTGTTTCTTTTTTGTCCCTTTCCTTCCTTCTCGTCCAAGGCCTCCAATGCCCTTCCTTACTTCGCGGTGACAACTCAGACTTTGGCCATCTCACATGCGAGCTCATGCGCATGTGCAAATGCGTACGTGCCTGCAAGTATTCCAACATCTCCGCTTGCTTTTGCTCTTCTTTCGCCCGCCACCACATCGTACAGTCGCACATCTTCGCTTAAAAACTGTAGCTTCCTCGCTTCGACGTCGGCTCCATCGGGAAAGAATGAGTAAAGAGGAAAGAGACCACGCGCGCAAACCAGTAAATAGCAAAACGCCGCTTCCCATAAAAAGGACCCGAAACGCCCCAAAGGAGTGTGAGCGACCATCCTCACCCGGCAGATCCCCATTAACCCCACCACCAAATCTTTTCCCTCTTGCCAGTATTGTTGGGTGGTCGTTGAAGACTGGATCAGACATCCTCCCGTTTTCCAACGATAGGAAGCACGTCGTGTGACAGTGCGCGCGGCCCAAGCGCCTTGTCCATTTTAAACATCTTCGTCGCCAAACGCCGGTAAGCCGACAACCTCTCGTTATAGTAGGGACAGTACTGGAACTTTGCGACGGCCATGCTAGGAATAGCTAGATGGTCGGAAACAAACCGCAGGTTCCTGTGCGAGCGCCAACCTGCGCCCCTAGAATTGCGGGCCTATCGCTCTACCGTTTCCGCTTCTTGTTCTTGTCGGCCACTGCCACCGTCGTGGCAATCGGCGCAGCCGGCAGAAGAATGGGCTGCGTGGGGTTGACAATGTCCTCCTTCTTGATGGGGACTCCCATGTGACGACCGTATCTGCCTTTACGGCCGTTGCCCTCGTCTTCACTGATGCACTGATCAGCGCTGAGACCAGCGTCGCGGCATCGTCCACAGGGTCGTTGCCTGTCGCAGCCCTTCTTGCTCTTGCGGCATCGCTGGCATCGGGGCTTGGCAGACAGGTCGAGCTGATCGTCCTCGCCGTTGGCGCCCGGAGCAGCTGCAGCGGAGGAAACCGAGGGCTTGCGCGACGGAGGCAAAGAAGCCGGTGACATGGGTCCATTGCTGGTGGGGGCCTGAGCCGAGGCCGAAGTCTTCTTGGGCTTAGGGATGGTAGGCCGAGGAACCTTGCTGACTTTGGAAGTCTTGGGCTTAGAGCCGGGTAATTGCGTCTTGGGCCTGGCGTCAGGAAGGTTGGTCTTGTTCTTGAGCACCTCGGGCTTGCGCTCGCCATTAATGGCGTGGTCGGTATGATCGCTGCCCTTCTCGACTTCGACGTCGCCGGCACTGGCCTCAATGCTAGGCTGAGGAATGAAGTGGCTTTCCGTTGTCTGATAGATCTTGCGCATGACGCCAGCGGCATCCAGCTTTTGGCGCCGGGCAGCCGACTCCTCCTCATCGCTCTCACTCTCGCCGTCGCTAGTGGCTCCAGTAGAGGATGCGGCGTCGGCGCGGCCACTGAACGTGTCGTCAAGCGTGGAGGCCGACGTACGACCGTGGGAAATGTTGGACATTTCACCCAGACGCATAAGCTGGATAGCCACATCCTTATCCTCTTCCGACATGCAGCTGCCGACGGTGGGATCCGGCGTGGGAAGGATGCCACTGATGCTGCTAAAGTTGCCGCCTTGCCCAGCGTAGCCGATGCTATTGCGCGCGTGGCGCTCAGAGGACGGCGTCGCATAGTATCCACCATGGCCATATCCATTGTTATGGCTCTGAGGGGACTGCAGAGGGAGAGGGTTCGTAAAAGGGTTCTGGCCAGGGTGCACAAACGGCAGCGAGGCTCGCTGAGGCTCGGCGCGGCGGGCGGGAGACACGGAAGGGTTCGACGTAGCAGCCGGCATCTGCGGAGGCGCGAATAAGGGGAGCTCCTGGATCAGACAGGATGAGCATGGAGGAACAAAAAACATTGACGGGCAACAAGAGCAGAGTGCGATGGATGGGTGCCGACAGTCAAACTTACCGAACTCTCAAATTTCGCTCGCTTGCGGCGACCCCCCTCTACAATGTTTTCGAGGCTGATTTCGGTGTTGCCAATTTGCTCCTTCATCCTGCTGGAGCTGGAGCCGGGAGCTCCGTCGCCACTGCTGTAGCCGTTGACGCTGTCGCTGTAGATGTCGGTGTGTCCATTGGCAGCAGTGTCCCGGTTCTTGGAAGACCGGGATCGGCCCTTCTTGGGGTTTGTGTTGGCGGATCCGCTTCTCCGGCCGCGCCCGACGTTGGGGGACGGGCTGCGCCGCCGAGATGTGCTTGAGGAAGGTCTGGAGATTTCTTGGCCGAAGCGCGGCGGAGGTTGCAGGGGGTAGCCATTACCCTCGTAATAGGGCTGAGCGCTCAGAGGAGGGTTGTGATATGCGGGCGCCACAAAGGGGCCAGAGGCAGAAGGAGGCTCCTCAATGACTCTGACGTAGACAACCATGTTGTTGCGGAAGTTCTCGTATCTGGCGATGAGAGTGATGCCATTCTCGTCCTCGAAGCTGACGCCCTTGGAGCCAGTCGGGCCCGAGTACAGACCATAAAAATTCTTGACGGTGGTGACGATGGAATCGGTTGTGTCGTGGGGGTATATCTGGACTCGCATAGGGAGTCGCGCACGGTATTGTGGTGACTCGGTAAACAGGAGTTCAAATGCGACGTTCTTGGGCGACACCGTCTGCCGGGGCGAGACGCTGCCCTGGTTCGAGGTGGCCGCGGAGCCGCCGTTGACGGCACTTGTGGGCGACATGCTCGTCATTTTGGATTGTGGTATTGACTCGATGGGAGTAGAAGGAAGGATGGTTGGACGAAGAGGGTTTGATGGAGGATGGGTTGGTGTGCAATGGGCGGTGGTCGTAAACTTGGCACGGAAAGGTTGGGATCCCAACCTGAGTCGGCGGCGGCGGGCGGTCGACCAGACAAGATGATCAACGACCAGCAACCCGGAACTCGAGCCGGGTGGACAGCGGAAGCAAGTGCGAATCCGCCCGAGTGTCAAGCAAAGACGTTGTATTGAGCGCCCTGGGTCGTCGTGCGGTCAGCGCCAGTCGGGGCGATCTGACCAAGGACGCTGCCGGAGCGAACGGTCGGAGAAGACGAGGAGGGGGAGGAAAGGAAGGAGGATATTTGGGATCTAGGGCATAGACTGGGAGCGATTAGCCATGGGATGCCGAAAGAGAATCGAATGGAGTGATTTGCCGATGCTGATGGGGTGTGGGAAGGAAGAGGGAGTTGAGGAAGAGAGGAGAAGGAAGAGGAGAGAGAGGTTGAGCTGGGACTGCGTCGGGGAGCGGACGGCAGACGTAGCGAAGCAGCAGCCAGTCCAGTCCAGACCCAGACATCAAACCTTCCTCAACAGAGCCGGCGGAAGCACCTCGTGGTCTGGGACGGGCATGTGCAGCGGGAGGGTGCAAAGGAATAGGAAACCTCGATCGCAAAGACCAAAGGCATGGATAGGACTTACTTTGGACGAAGGGCAGTGGTGTTGAATGATGGTTTCTGCTGGGTAATTCGTAGGTTTGTGTGCATGAGAAGGAAAAAGAGGAGCCGGGCGAACGAGGTTACGATTTTGTCTGCAGTCAGTCGGTCAGTCCAGTCCAGTTCAGTTTCCAGTTCCAGTTCCCCAGTGCCTGTGCCAGTGCCAGTTTCCAGTTTCCAGTTTCTCAGTCCCGGTCTGTCTGGTCTGGGTCTGGGTCTGGGTCTGGGTCTGGGTCTGGGTCTCTCTCTGGGTGTGCGGCCCCCGGTCAGTCAGTCAGTCGGCCCCGTCAGTGTCCGGCAGCAGGCAATGGAGAGGCAAAGAGCAGTCTGCGCTGCACTCACTAACACGGAGCGCACCTCTATGAGTGACTCCCCTACAGGCAAGTCCAACGGCCCAAGGCGCAGGTGCAGCCCACTGTGGAGGAACCAGGCCCCCTCCCCAAACTGCCGGCCGCCTGGTTGGGGACGACAGTGCGAGCGGGACTGTGTTGTTGGTCCTTTTATCGCGGCTGCGCCCTTTAGGGCATCGTGCGCTGTGATCTTGATGCTTTCTCCCTAAACACGGCGATTTTACAGAGGACCATGGCCACTGTGGCCCGCGAACAGCCCCCCTAACGCGTCCATTAAATCCCCCCTTTCCCGGCCTGGACGACCCTGCGTCAGGCAGGGCCCTCTCCTTCCGTCTCGTCTCCTCTCTTCTTGTTCTCCTTCTCTCTCGCCCCATTCCTTACCTCACCACTCTTACCAGGCCCCTACAGTAGATAGCTAGCTCGCCCCAGAATACAGGGCGTCAGCCAGTAATCCCCCTTGGAAAGGAGGATACTTGCCGCACCTCACCGCAGAGTGGGTGGCACCTCTGGACCCGCCCGTCCCGTCTCTTTCTCCTGGGGGGAGGGGGCCGCCGCCAGCTCACCTGTCTATGTGTGTGTGTGTGTGTGTGAGCCTGAGAGTGAAAAAGGTACCTCGACGCCGCAGGCGCATTTGTTCGGCCGCCCGACAGAACCTTTGAGCCTTTGTTTTCGAGTCTCTCTATGATGCAGAGGACAAATCTCCATCTCCTCGAGGCAGGTATCGCGACTCCAGCCTGTGTTGTGCGACGGCAGACGAAGGCGACGGCCCGCGGCCCAAGTCATCCATGCTTGCGCAACTCCAGGTTGGGGGGCGCGCGCGCCTCACCATCACCGCCCGCCGCGGCGCACACCAAGAGCGAAGAAGCGACACACACACACACCACAACCGCAGACTCGGCTGCTTCCTAAGCGGACCTAGACATGGGCCTGGTAGATCGGGGGTGGTTGGCATTTTCCCTCTGGGCCCTCTGGGAACTCTACGTAGCAGACAGGAAGGGGAGAAGAGAGAAGACGAAGGCCAGGAGAGAGAAGAGCCCCAAGGCGGTCAAAGTCGACATCTCGGCTGGGCTGGCTGGTTAGATCCATCAAATCTCGTCAAGTGGCCTATTTACGGATATGATGGCCTCTCTCGTACCGGAACTGTAATTACCTCTTGCCTTCCCTTCCACTGTCCCTCGCCAGGCGCCAGTCCTTCTAGAAGTCTCAAATCTCTGGCGCGAATCCATGACTTCCAACAAGGGGGTAGGATTCGAAGGGGGACTGACGTGCTCCATTTCCTTTTTGTGCGCCTTGTTCATTTCGAGATCAGACACCCAGACACATGACGGAATAAGCGCGGTATACATAACCCGGCAAAGATACACAGATATGAACGGTTATGAGCGCCTATGTGCCGTGTACGAGGCCAAAAGATACGTAAGATATATCTCGCAAAAATACCACACACACATACACACACTCACCCCCTTGAATGCATACGCCAGCCAGCTCACTTCATATGGATGACGAAGAAGCGCCCAGACGTGCAAGGAACAACGCCGTGCGCTCCATGTCTGTCCTGTCTCTCACCTCACCACACCTCATTACATGCGCTCCCGATTCACCAATAGCCACTTGACTTTGATGCCTCGTGTCGGCGCAACCCAAGACTGCCCTGCCCGACTGACTGGGCAAGTGACTGAACAAGGCCGGGCCCGGGTCGTCAGATAAGGCGCACACGCACATGCACACATACATACGTGAAATACCAGACAAACTCGCGACCAGTCAGGCTCGTTCAAACCGCTCCCCGTTCTCCCGCGAGCAAACAAGACGAAACCTTCCTACAGTCTTTCTCCCACCTTGCCTTATTTTATTATGGCTGCCATCCATCCTGACGACCAGACCTGTTCCTTCCGCTCCCCCAACTTCTCCTCCCACTCGCCCAGCCATCCCTGTCCGATCCGAGCCCATCGAAACCTCGTCAATCCTGGGCTCGTGGGCGCGGACCCTTTCGGCCAATTCATGAGTCCAATGCGATCCGTACGGGGCGGGACTGGCCTTCACTTCAACGTTGGTTTGATAGACATGCGCACACGCCCGTCGCAAATTCGTACGAACAACGGCCGCCTTTCAATGTGTGAGGAGGCTGCTGTCCTGTTCCTGTACCCCCGCGAACATGCCCGGGTCCTCCCCAGGAACATGGCCGCAAAGTCGGACCTGATTGCGACTCGCTCCCTTCGGTCTGTCCATCTCAACGCTGGAAGTTACAGTGCCTGCAGATACGTAACCCACGTCCATGCCTCCTCATATTCAGATCGGTTCGATGGCAATTCAGCGCTTTGCAAAGCGCCATCCCGCCCTACCCGCAATCCCCAAAGAAACGCCGGGGTTACGCATTATAGGAGAAACTCGGGAGCGCATGGCCGATCTTTACGATGGAGAGGAAGCTCGTTCGTCTGGCTGTTCTGTTATCAATTCTTTTCAACCGCACATTTTGTGACATGCGCCGCAATTGCCCCTGCGCTTGTTACATGGCCCGAATACTCCTTGTCTGGCTTTCAAGACATTGGCTGCGGTTCTGTATCTCGTCGCAGGCTAACACTGTCGTCGTGACCTGACAACTAAGGACCGCGATGGCACAATATCACGGAATCCAGCTTGTTTTCACCGTCTCAAGGTTACATCGGACCCAGACATCCCATCCGCTGGAACACCCCCGTTCCCTCACTCGTGCGTGCTTGGTCTTCCTGACCTACCTGGATGGCACACCACCAATTCGATCCCACACTCCAGCAAGACGGCGCCAGGTCTGCAGGTCCGGTATGGCGTGTGCTAGCGTCTGGCCGCCGATTCGTCCCCCAACCATTGAGGCCGTTTGTCCATCTTAGCTAGGAAAAAGCCGCCCAATACCTTCGAGTTCCAGAGAAATAAAAGCCGGGAGCACGGTGTCGTAACCTATGGCGAACGCCATGAGCGCATTGGGCGATGCTGGGCTAGTGGCATGATATCCGCGACCGACCAGCGGCAGCTTGTCAGGCGGAGAATGTAGTCTCATTATGTGAAATGATCTGCGGCCATTGGACGGACCCCAACGCCCCTCATCCCTCTCAGGAGCCGTTCGTGAGCTTGCTCGTACTTCCTTCCCGTGATAGCGCCTGTTTCGCCGCGTGAGACAGACATGAACTTCTATCTTTCGGCAGCGATCAGAAACGCAAGTGGGTGCTTATGCGGTTATAAATCCGAATCAAGTTACTACTTGGCGGTAGATAGATTGTTAATGTACGATATACAGTAGAGACTGCAGCATCTGAGCAAGGAAATGGGTCGCGAGCCACATGGTCAGTGAGCCAATGGCATCGTCTTTCAGACCAACTCGAGGCGCCGCGAGTCTCGCTCGGCAGGAGAGGGGGGACCAAGAGGACAGGATAGGTCGCGGCCGGAGACGGTGGTCGAAGCGCAGCTGGCTTGATGTACACAAGGCAAGGCGGAATATTGGCGAAGCGGCTGTCAACATCGATAAATGCCAGCGCCGGTCTGCTCGGCCTGGCTTGGTTTCAACTGTCAACCGCTCATCAAGCTCTTGAGGGCTCGTCCGCATGTTGCGATATCGACGTGAACTCCAGTACTGTCGGTTCCACCAGCCCCGGGCCCTCGTTTCATGCCGTTATCTGGGTTGGTTTGTCCAAAGTTGGTTCCACCCACCGCGGTAGGCGACTCTGGAACGCAACGGTAAGGTTCGAGGTGGACGGTCGTTGAACTACGCCAGTAACCGTAAGGCCATGATTGCCACCAGACGAGACCAGTTACTATCGAGACTTCGCTCTGCAAAGCACAGCTTCGGTGCGTGCCTTCGCACGGAATTAGTTTGCGCACGAGGATTCCCGCCTGCACCTAGCAGCAAGGTACACACACGGTGAGATGCTCAATCCGCAGGCGACGAGCTTATTAGATAGGGTGGCCGGGGGTGTTTCGCGGCGTAGGTCGCCTTGAAGCAAGATTGGGCTTAGCCGTCATGTTACGGTTGTATGCGCTGGTCGGAGTTTCAAGTGCGATGCCGTTGTCGAATCACCATCGAGTATACCACGTAACATGGCCAGGGAAGGAGAAAAAGGTCGTAGCATCGTCCCGAGTTCCTTCTGCTCACCTGCTGCGTTTGCTCAGATGTCGCCGCTTGGTTCGAGGTACTGTATCTCTACCTCAGGTTGATAGAAAGGTAAAACTAGCGGCAGTGGCAGCTCTCTTCTCGCGCTTTGCAATGAGATGGGATGGCGTGGGGTCAGCATGTGGGATCGACGCATCTTTGCCTGCCTCATGACTTTCCCTCTTTCTTTCCCACTCTCTCTCTCTCCCTCTCTCTCTCTCACACACACACACACATACTCGCTCTCTTTGTGCGCGGGCGCGCGCGCGTGAGAGAGAGAGTGTGTGTCTTCGTATGTAGTGCGGAGCACGATTGATGAACTGGCACTGGATATGCAGGCCCCAACAAGTCCTCTTTCGCCAATCGGGGAGTTCAGAAGCAGGCGCATCAAAGTACGGTGTGCACACCTGGCGAGACTTTGCGCCCAGTCTCCAGATTCCCTCGCAGGGGTGAGCTATCTTTCCCGAACGCAGCAGTTGGCCTTTGTTTTGCGTTACCTCGCAGACCAGGGCTCCACTGCCACGTCGAGGTTTGATGCGCCATTGGAGATAGATCATGTCTTTTGTAGAAGACCCTTTTTCTGTTGCTGGACACTGAGGAGGCGAAGACGGAAGAGAACGAATAGAGGATTTTCTTAAGATCAGACGCGGCCTGTGTGTCGGCCCAGTCGTCGTGCCCATTCGACCCGATTAGCTCGTGGGCCCCGTTCCGATGCCATGCGATGCGATGCTATGCCATGTTCATCCACCACCACCACCACCACCACCAGCGCAATACACAGGAGCACCGCAGACAAGCCCAGCCCGACATTCACAACTTGTCTTTGCTTCACGCTTGATCTTCAGTCTACCAGCCGCTGGTGTCGCTGCGGGTTGCTCCTTTGGGATACAAACGGGTACGATCGAGCTCGAAATGGGGCTCTCTGTGTTGCGTTGGATTCTGCCGGGAGGATCGGCGCTTTCCCGCGCCTTCTGGCTTCAACGCATTTGGCGGAGCAGTAGTGTAGAGCGAGCGGAGGCAGCATCAGTCGAATTCTGCAACCCTGGTGCGTCACACTCGACCTATTCCTTTTCGCATGGCTGGGGTCGCTTTTGCCACGCCACGCCCTTCTGCCCCTCTCTCACCGTCCTTCGATGCCAATCTTTGATGCCACGCAGAGCGCCAGAGTAGGCCTGCCAAGGCGAATTGCGATTGCATGCGCTAGCGGGCACCGCACTCTTCTTCCTGTGGTCGATGCTGTCCGCGGCACGATGGAAAAGAAAGTTGCGACGACGTAGGGTCCTCCAGGGCAATCGGCGTACCGTGTGCGCATTCTGGCTTTGCACTGCCGGTGTCTCCATTTTTTTTGTGCTTGGAGTCTGCGACAGCTTGCAGGGGCCATGTTCGGAGCCGTCGCATATTTGCTAAGCCCTGTGAGCAATTGTATTGAATCAGGCGTTCCCCTCAACATCGTCCAACGCTTGACAATTGACGACAATGGGTTGCCGACTTGTGACATACGGCAGCTAATCCATGTGGTCGATTCGTAGACTTTGACGTCGCAGGGTTGAGGGTGGGTGGGTGGTGCTGTACGACCGAGCCGAAAATGTCGTCGAGTGCTTGTGAGAGAGAAGAGAATGCGCCGAAGCCAGTCAGATTGCGGCGCTGGCCGTCCAGTCGCTGGCTTAGGAGACTTTTGCGACCTTGTACCTAGGAGCAGGTGGCCCTCCCGTCTAGCGCAGTGCGCAGCTTGTGTGGCGGGTGATGGATGAGGGGTGGGAAGGGAGATGCTGTGACCATCATGCAGAAATATTAAAATGTCTGCGCACAACCCAGCTGGTCCCTAACGACCCCTCGTTCGCCCGCCATCATGCAATTCGAGAGAAGCATCGCCCGACGTTGGGCGAGTCGCAATCCGGTTCATCATCAAAATAAACAAAGGAGGTGCTTCAGGCGCATCGCGTTGCGCTCATGCGACTGGCCAGAAACGCCAGTCTGCAGGATGGGTCTACTTATGCCGGTCGCAGGCTGTCGGGCCAGGCGCGTACGTCCAATTCCGTCGCATTCGTCGCCAATTGCGCGAGTGGAGGAACTTGGTGTCGGCAAAAAGGATCCAGTGCACAATCAACGCTGCGAAAGCGCTAGGGTACGGGGACAGCCTTTTTATCGATGAGTCGCAACGCTGACGATGCGGTGCCTGTGCCTAGAGGGACGAAAGGACCTCTCCGAGCCCCGCGAGCTCCGCCGGCAGCGCAGCGGAGACAGAGTGACGAAGACATCACGTGACTTCGCGATAGATTGGTGAGCCGCCAGCAGCGCGCTAGGTCCCCTGGACCATACTTTATCGATTGGTCGATGGAGGGAGCTTGAGAGCAAGGCAGATATTCGGAGCTCCTATGACATTTCGTATTACCTTCCTGAACACTTTGATCGGTGTCTCGTTGAGTTTTACGTCCTCTTATCGTTGGTGCCATGGAAAGCTGTCATTTGGCCGTCTGTTGGGAGACGCGACGAAGGAGCGAAGTTCAAGATCATGCTCCATTTCTAGACTAGCGCCACACCAGGCAGCCCCGAGTATGTGTGGAGTGCACGGACGCCGAAGATCACCCGACGTCCCTGTCGTCGCGGTCGGCTTACAGGTTGCCCACTTTCGCTATGCAATCTTCACAATCCGGTACTGGGGGGTTAGTTGAGGGTCTTTCGATCGATTATGCAGGGCCCCTTTTCTTCTGATATCGGTCTCGATGTACTGGCGGCGGGTCGATGCGTTGCTGACTGGTTTTGCTGGGTGCTACGTACTACATATCCGTCGACCACATTTCTATTCCCAGCCAAGCTGGGTTGCCTTCGGCGTTTGAGCAAACCCCTACCTACGTACCACGTATTCTCCAGTTCCAATATTCCTCTCTCCTAGGGAGGAAAACGCAGTGATCCGGTCCGGAGCAGCGGGCTGATCCGCAAAGCCGCCAGTAGCATCATCGCCAGCTTACTTTGCTTTTCGTTGGAAATGTGCAAATGTGCGATTATGACACTGAACTGACAAACATATATCCTGAACATTAGATCATGGGGGATTGAGAGCTTTAAATATGCGACATTCGTGGTGTGGAAGCCGAGGAGACGAAGCCGATAGGTGTGGGAAAAGTGGATCATCTGACAGAACCCCCCGATTCCATCAGTGTCACGTGGTAGGTCCGGGAGAGCTGCTGAAGGACGAAGGGAGTATATCAGGGATGCGGATGAACTGCTCTGAGCATGTCCGAACAAGCAAATCCGGGGAGGTTCTTACAGGCAAGGTGAGCTCAACTTACACAGCTAGACGCTCGACCAGGTCCCGACATTGCCATACACGATCACTGAGAAGACTGGTTCCGTTTAACTATCATTGGAGATGATAAACCGCAGTTCATAGTGGTACAACTTAGTGTGATGGACGTTGGAGGATCTGCGTGCGAAAGCCTCCAATGAATAATCAGGGGAGAGAAGTTGCAGCCACAGCCAGTTGTTACCTTATCTGCGACAGTTAAACGGTCGGCAGAGTAGCTCAAAAGGACAAAGGGACGCCTTCAAGCACAGCGGCGCCCCGCGAGCGACAATAATTTAGTACAGGCGGCGCCTAGGCAGACGACAAATAGATGTGATGTACCCGCGAACCTTCGCCCGACGCATTAGGATGAACCTCGAAGAATCCCTTACCGAAGAACAAAAACCATCGCCATAGACGACGACTGCACGGAATCTCGGTTCCTCCGGATCGAGACTGTTTCTGTCAGCTTATCCACGACGCTCTCATCGAAAGTAAACCGATGTCGAGTAGCATCAGGTCGAACATGCCTGCTGGGACAGCTACAAGTGGTATAAATAAAGCAATCGCTTACGTCTCCTCTGATCGGGTATGCTTGAGGATAGTTGAGACGACGCATCGTGGACGCAGCCAGAGAATGAAGTGATGTCGCGGAGAATTCAAACAACGCATTACTTCAATGTTGCTTCCAAGTCATCACTGCCGTCTGGATATGGGTTGCATACAGAGCCAAAGCATCAAGGTCTTGACAGAAGAGAACAATCGCACCTCGGTTTACTACGTGTGATTCCGCAGAATCCTCTAGGTGACCTTCACTATTGTCAACTCCGAGATTGTTCTGAGTATCCTGATTGACAGACGTATTGACACGAGGCATAGTCCAGGCGGGACCAGGAGACGATCAGATGTCAGGCTGACTTGCATCATAACCAAGAACAAAGCAGACGAGGGAATGTGAATATATACTACCTGGAGAGAAGGCTTGATAAGAAAGGCCCGCAGAAATAATGGTCAAGTCAGATGTAGGGAGAGCTACTTGGTGAACGGAGTATATACTCACCAAAACTGGACGCTGTAACGAGGACCGATGGTACGGCTAGGAGTACGATGTGTCTTAGTTTCGGACATGTCCTCTTGTGGAAAAGAAGGCAGCAGAGCTGAAAGAAGGGAATAACGACAACAGGGGGAGGCTTGGCTTGTCAGAACTCGGTCAAACGACTTCGAGAAGACGCGAGTTGAATCTTTTTTGTCCTGCAACGCTATGGCGCTCCTTCCACGAGTCGCCCAACGTTTCTAGAGATCAACGTGGAGTGGTTGCCTTTGTTTCCTCGAGCAGAAAGCGAGCGAGGCCAAGCTACTGGCTAACGTCCCGGGTTTCGTCAATACGGTTGACAAAGAAAGACTCGAAAGAAAGCCGTTAACAAAGACGAGTTGGAGAAAAGGGGGAACTGAGTAGACCATGTTTTGATGGATGTTCTGTTGTTGTAGGTCTCGAAGCTAAGCGAG
Source organism: Colletotrichum incanum (assembly GCA_001625285.1). Lineage (NCBI taxonomy): Eukaryota > Fungi > Ascomycota > Sordariomycetes > Glomerellales > Glomerellaceae > Colletotrichum > Colletotrichum incanum. The sequence goes on from LFIW01000876.1 coordinate 78,332, forward strand.
AGATATCTGGCGCAAACAATGACATTGGCTATGAACAACAACAACGATGGTTGTCCAGGACAGGATGATCTCAGTGAAACGCTGACAGAATACTCATGCCTTGCTTTCGCAACACATTGCTTAATCAAACTTCCCCGGATTCGTTCATGCGCGTCGTTGCGCAGAGACATGGGCGGCCCAAAACATTGGATCAGAGACAGGCCACTCACTGGCAAGAAAGAGACCGCACCTGGCTCCCGTGGTGCCCGCTCGGTGGTGATGCTTGCCTTGCTTGTTCTCCGCCCATCAACCGGCCAACAGGAGCCCCACCAGCACCGGCCAATCCCGTGGCGCGTGGGTGGCGCGTCTCTGGTACGTACCCACGTATTCCCGGCCGTCGTTGTTTACATAGTACTGGAAAACAAACAGCTTCACATTTCTGATCCTAGGGTCGCTCCGACCTTACCAGGCCGTTTTTGGTCATAACCCGCCCGCCGCGCCGCCCCGGCAGTCACCACCAAACAGCTTTTTTCGGCTGAGACCTTTTTCTTCCCATCCAAGAGCTGTTTCCTGACCCTCAACCCCGTCCCCATCCTTCCCTCCACTTTGCCCCGTTGTCGAGGCAGCCTGGCACTGGTTCTTATCCTCTGCCAATCCCCGAGATAAACAGGCCTTCCCTTCTTTTATATCCCTACCCATCGCAATCTCCCGTCCCTCGTCCATCCCTTCACTCCGACCAACCGTGCCCGAACCTGATCGGCAGCAATTGGGGACCAGAGGGCTTTTCACAACACAACACAGAACAATCCAAGGAGTCATTGGTGTTTACATGCTATTCCGACGCGCCATTATTCACTCTACACATCTTCATCGACCGCGACTTCATAATTCTTCATTGCCCCACGAGGTTATCGTCGCAAGTAGATTCAATCAGCAGTGCTAGCTATTGCAACGCCGGCCGCAGTCGCAATGGACGCTAGAGTAAGTCATTGCCCTCCCTACATCCCGCCTCCCTCGCAACGGCTGCGCCCAACTCTAGTGCCCAAAGGGCGAGACTCCTCTGACCTATTGACTGACGTCTCCCAAATAGCCTCAGCGCCTCAAAGTCCACATCGGTGGCAACGAGAACATCATCCCTTCGAAGCACGATTCCCTTCACCAGCGACACAAGTCAACAGGCAATCTCATGTCTCGCAACGGCGGCGGTCTGCAGGCTGCTGCTAAGCGAACCGCCTTCGGCGACGTCAGCAACACGGCAAAAAACCTATCTGCTCTACCTACTGACCAGCTGCCTGGCAAGGGCAAGGGCGCAGAGTTTGTCTACAACAAGGAGAATGCAGTGAATGGCAAAGATGGCTTTTCACGACCCGCCCAGCGGGCTACAGCGCCGAGCAATAAGAATGGTCCTGTTGCCGCGGAATGGAAGCAGCCGAGAACCTCGGTCCGCAACGATTCGCAGACGCAGAATAAGCAGATTGCGAAGAGAGCCTCCGCGGCTCAGCTCTACGAGTCCCGTCCCTCGAAGAGCAAATATGTAGCCCAGGATCCCATTGCACCCACGGAGTCGGCCTCAAGCAAGCAACCTCGCCATCACAAGTCTCAGCCTCAGCTTAAGAAGGAGCCTGCTGCGCATGTTTTGCGACGTACGCAAAGCAAGTTGTCCACAACATCTACACACCCATCCGCCGCCGCCGAGGCCTGGAAGCCGATGGATGACGTGACGGAAGCCGCCTACGAGGACGCTGTCGAGCACATTGGTGACGAGCAGTATCATGGTCCTTATCACAGACGCTCACTGGATGCGACAGACGAGGAAAGTGAACTGCAGAAAGCCATTGCTCTCCTGGAGGGTAATGCTGAGAAGCATTCTATGGAGCAGCTCGCTGAATCAGTGGGTGCTCCAACCCTGTCTGAACCAGAAGAGTACTGGGACGAGGAGGACGAGGAGGAGGAGCTCTACGATGACCAGGGCTACACGACTGCTCACTCTTACCGGTCCCGAGGCGATCTCACTACTGGCGGCGCAACCACTGTGCTCGCGCCTAAGATTACTGACAAGGTCGAGCAAGAATTGGAGACCGCTCGTGCCATCGTCGAGAGTACCCGTACCCAGGAGGAGGTCGACGACGAGGTATGGGATGTTTGCATGGTTGCAGAGTACGGTGATGATATTTTCGAGTACATGAGAGAGCTCGAGGTTTGTTTGCCCAGCAACCTGCGTTATAATTGCCACTGCTAACCGACATGTGTTCAGATGAGAATGTTGCCCGATCCTCACTACATGGACCACCAAGCCGAGATCCAATGGTCCATGCGCTCCGTCTTGATGGATTGGCTTGTCCAGGTCCATCACCGATTCAGTCTGCTGCCAGAGACGCTGTTCTTGACGGTCAACTACATAGACCGCTTCCTTTCATACAAGGTTGTGTCGATTGGCAAGCTCCAGCTTGTTGGCGCTACTGCCTTACTTGTCGCTTCCAAGTACGAGGAGATTAACTGCCCATCGCTGCAGGAGATCGTTTTCATGGTGGACAACGGTTACAAGGTTGACGAGATCCTCAAGGCGGAGCGTTTCATGCTCAGCATGCTGAGCTTCGAGCTGGGCTTCCCTGGCCCGATGAGCTTCCTGCGCCGCGTCAGCAAGGCGGACGATTATGATCTCGAGACGCGCACGTTGGCGAAGTATTTTCTGGAGGTGACCATCATGGATGAGCGTTTCGTTGCAAGCCCGCCCAGCTTCCTCGCTGCAGCTGCGCACTGCCTATCTCGCTTGATCCTGAAGAAGGGTGACTGGGTAAGTCGACCACTATGTTCATGTCCCGACGCAGTGCTAACACGACGCAGACTCCTGCGCATGTCCACTATTCTGGATACACATGGAGCCAGCTAAGGAACCTGGTCACCATGATCCTGGAGTGCTGCCACTCCCCACACAAGCATCACCTGGCCGTCTTCGAAAAGTACTCGGACAAGCGGTACAAGCGCGCTGCCGAATACGTTCAAACTGAGATCAACAAGGGCTTTACACTTCCGTACCGCCACTCTACAGGTCGTGCTTCGGCCCTCGACTTTGGCGAGCTTGATGGCAACATTGATCAGCCTCACCATGCCAAGGCGATGGTCGAGCTCCATGGCTAGTAGGACAATTGTGCTCCACCAACAACTGCGTATCATGCAAGAGACTTCGCACCTATGCGCCAACGAGGTGCATGGGTCGACACGACGCCAATTTTCCTTTCTTAGCGATATTGGTTCGGACACCGGCTTCCACTCGGGCGGCTGCTATAATACGACGATTGCAAGTATGGGTGGGCAAACAGGCCTAGCTTTGAGATGCAACGACTAATCAATGGCTGGCAATCCTTTCTTGAGCAATGTTTTGGACCGCTCCGCCGGTCTGTTGACGACACTGGACGACTTAACGATACCATGACTGGTTTCCTACCTAGCCTTTCATTTCATTTCGGTTGGCCCCCGTCGATTTGTTTTCTTCTTCTTTGTACACGGTCAGCATTTTTCGGCGTTGGAGGACGGTTCCTCTAGAGGGCAAGGCAAGGCATACAGGCAAGGGACGTGGCTTTCAGGGCCAAGATACCACAACCGATCCCAAAAGCAAGTGCAATACGTGGAGGGTTGTGGCATAGATAAACAGGCACAGACTATGATTAACTGCCTGAGCCTGGATGGTTTTAGGACAAGGCACTACACTTGTGTATGAGTTATAATTCTTCTTTTGCAAAGGGATTTGCATTTTCTATGTACTGTTACACTTCGGCTAGAGGATTAGCTGACATAGCCATGATGGTGGCGTCACGGTAGTTGGGTCAGTAAGAACGCGATGAATATCTTGAGAAGTCAGTACTTCGTTGTCGGGTGGGATTTTGCTTCTGATGACTGTTATTCAAGTCAAAGCTGCTTCTGCTGCCCATTGAGTTGCCACACTCAATTGGACGAAGCTCTTCCCTGGAGCTCATGGAGCTGCTGGCAGCTCTGTAAGCTCCACATCCCTGGTTCGGGTGGCTGGTTCTCCATGTGGCACTTCCGCCATGGGGAAGCTCCGCACGTTACCGGGCCTCTCATTGGCCCACAGCTCCTGTTTAAGGCCGAGGTGCGCTTGGCTTGGGCAGGTCAGGTCCCCTTTGCTTCGCTTTCTCCAGTGGATCAATTGCTCTGAGGCCACATTGCTGATTCGCGCCTCAGTCTCCCATTGCCTCCCATTGCTGAATCACCCACGCACCCACGCACACTTTATTTTTCCGTTGCCTCCTGTCCAAACCTGACACCTCAGCAGAGAGACGATCTGAATTGGATTGGATCTACCCTCCCCTCTTTCCCCTTCGATCCCCATCTCTAACTCCTCTCCCACACTCGACTTCGTGTCTCCCTCATCCTTTCTTCTCCCCCTCCCCCCCAGTCCATCCATTGATTGCGATTGCTGAATTGGTCACGTCGCTTTCAAACCCATCTCTCCCTCGCCGCTACAATGGTTTACCTCAAGTCTTCGCTCCTGGCCCTGCTGGCCCTCCCCCTCTCCGGCGCGTTCGCCGCTGAGGAGGCCCCAGTAAGTGCTGACCCCGACACGCCGAGCTCTGTGCCATTGATATCTAACCCGTTGCAGGTTGACACCGATGCTACTGCGCCGACCCTAAAGGCCGACATCGAGACTACCTTCCCTGACGCCGACATCTTTGGTGTCAAGATCGTCAACGGTCACCCCACGAAGGCCTTCATCGAGTTCAAAAACAACGAGGATGCGCCGATTCAGGTTGCCATGGTTGGTGGTACCTTGTCTAGCACCAAGGAGCTCCCCGAGGATGCTCTCCCCAGTGGCAACATTATTCGCAACCTGACTGCTGCCCGTTACGACTTGACCATCGAGGCTGGTGACAAGAAGGCTGTTCCCTACTCCTTTGCCCTCGACGCCAACCCCCAGGATGTTCTGCTTCAGCTCATTGCTGTCGTCAGCAACTCCAAGGGCGACGTCTTCCAGGTCCAGGCATATAACTCTACCGCCGCCATTGTTGAGCCTCCTACCAGCATCTTCGACCCCCAGATGTATGTTCAGACGCCCATACGCCACCCGATGCGATGACGTGACAGGCAGGCTAACAATTCCGTTAGCATCTTTCTTTATCTCTTCCTCTCCGGTGCCTTTGCCGGCACTCTCTACTTCGTCTACAAGACCTGGATCGAGGCTCTTTTCCCTCAGGCAAAGAAGGCCAAGTCTTCTAAGAAGGCGCGCACTGTTAGCGTCACCGTGCCTCTGGCCGACTCCGATGCCGCTGGCGAGGCCACCTCCACGGGCAAGAGCTACGACGAGAGCTGGATCCCTGAGCACCACATTAACCGCCCTGTTGCCAAGCGGGTTAAGAGCGGTGCCAGCGGCAAGCTCAGGAAGGGTGCTGAGTAGGATGACAGCGCCACTATGATGCGAACCACGCGACGCACCAGACGCGCTTAGACAAGAAGCGTTCATGCGGTTACAGATTGGCAACTTGGGAGCACTCGACGGGCTGGAAGATAAGCTTGCGGGATGTTCACAGGTGGTTGATTTATATATTTTTTTTTTGGAGAGGAGGGATTAAAAAAGTGTTGTACAATACCTGCATACAAGGCATGAAGCCGATGCCAAACGATTGATGTAGAAACCACAGGGACTTATTGTTACCTAGAAATTGGCGGACCCTTGCTGCCATGTGAACTCAGTTAACCCGAGTGAATCACCAAAGTTACTCGCCAGTGATTATGCCGTATTCCAGACTTTGTTCTTGTCCACCCTGCCAATTGAGCTGAGGCGGAGAGAGATCAAAGGAGAAGAAAAAGGAAGAAGAAGAAAAAAGCAAGCAATCCTAGCACAATGACCTGATGTGCATCTGATCCGTGTTTCAGGGAGTTGATCTGACCGACCTTGCTGGTGCTAGGATGCTCACTTAGGTCAATCGAAATTTTGGATTGAGAAGATTATCCAAGAAACTCGAAGACATGACAGTAAATTGCTGCTGTCTTCTAGCGAGAGCAACCGCATCAAAGTAAGAAACCGACGTTGAGCCATAGGATGATGGAGGAGCTCTCCAGAAGCAATGGGCAGCTGCGCCCCTGCCTTAGGCGAAGCTTCCCCAGGTGCGGACCACAATGACGCGCAAACGCGCTTTTCTGCCACGGGGTCATTTCCGCGCTAAGCAGATTGGACCTTAATTACTGCTGCTACACGGAATCAAGGTCCCAAACAGCTCGTCTCCCAACTCGCACTCGCCTTTTCCTCCTTCTCTCCCACACCCCCAATCCTCAATCTCACTCTAAACCGCGACTGCTGCTCTCCGAGCAACCTCGGAGTAGGAACTTTACACAGCTCAAGGGTATTTTCCCCTTATTTCTTTTGAATAACTTTAATTTTGTGCAATTTCTTTTACACTTCCCTTCGTTTCATCTGATCAACATACAACTACACCCACAACGATGGCGCCAACCACCCCGGAGGAAGAGCCCAAGAAGCGCGGTCGCGGCAGACCCCCCAAAGCCGATGGTCAAAAGAAGGCTGCTTACGTTCCTACGGGACGCCCTCGTGGTCGCCCCAAAGGTAGTGGAGGTGTGAAGAAGGCTGTCGCCCCCAAGCCCGCCGCGGGCACTGGCAGAGGACGCGGCAGACCCAGAAAGAGCGACTTCGCCGACGCGACTGCATCCCCCAAGCCCTCGGCCGCCACGCCCAAAAAGAGCACGCCGGCTAAATCCACCGGTCGCCCCCGCGGTCGCCCTCGCAAATCCGACGCGTCTACCACCGCGCCTACACCCAAGAACGCCGAGTCGGCCAAGAAGAGCAAGGGTAAGAAGAGCGACGACTCGAAGGAGTCTTCTCCCTCTGATTCGTCCTCCGCCTCTGACGAGGAAGGTTAGCGGTCCTCTACTCCTACCTCCCTGGCGCCGTTGTTACTTGGCTACCCAGTGGGTGAAAGGCGTCAGCTCACTGAATTGTGAAGACCAGGCTCTTGAAGATGTCGCGAAGTCGCCCTCCGACGCCGCCGAAGAGGTTCGTCGCTGGTTCCCGTCGAAAATGATGCGAGGATTGTTCGGCTGACCGCGATTCCCTTTTTACCAACAGTAAACATGACGAACGAAAGAAGGAAACATTTACTACTACTACATCTACGATGGATGGGGCTTTGGGATTTTGGTCTGACGGGAACTGAGAAAAGCTTTGCTACAGAAAGGCGTTGGGGTATCGCTTCCGAAATAGCTCATCAGAAGATTTCGTCGTCGACGACGGTCATGTCGTTCAAGACCCTGCCAACAACCCGCCGGGCACATGAGGGTTCGATCGTTATTAAGATACCATGCTTTTCGCTGAATACAAGATTAATATCTTCAAACATGTCTGGCTTGTGCTATTCGTACGCATCACTTGGGGCTATGGACATGGTCGCGCTGTTCTAGGTGTTGCATGCTCCTACACTCCTTTGGCTGCCCCCTG